>CABHPR010140579.1:3385-28739 GCA_902168415.1 Peromyscus melanophrys | reverse complement strand
TGGTTTTGTGTGTGGAACACTGAGGCACAACGGACCAGGAGACATTTTACTAGACAAATCAGGCCTGGACCTGGTCTCCTCGCCCAAGGACAGGCTCTCTCCAGTATCACATACAATGTGGCCATCATTTATATGGGAAGAAATAAATTCTTCAGGAGGCATTATTTTGCTATGGATAAATTTTTAGCCTCTGGCCGGGCAGTGGTGGTACACACCTTTAATCCCAGCACTCGGGAGGCAGAGCCAGGCAGATCTCTGTGAGTTCGAGGCCAGCCTGGTCTACAGAGCAAGATCTAGGACAGGCACCAAAACTACACAGAGAAACCCTGTCTCGAAAGACTGGAAAAAAAAATTTTTTTAGCCTCTCTAGACCTATTTGACTGTATGCTTTGTGACTAGATTCATTAATCTTAAGCTAGAAAATAATTACTATAGGAATATACCATGAAGCATTTGTCCTTGAAAAGATAAAATCCAACACTAAAGGTTTCTTTTGGAAGCAAAACTTCTAAAGCCATCTGGCAATTTTTTGCTTTTAAGTTCATTTAGGTAGGGGATTCTGGAGTATTATCATGATTGCTTCAAATAATTATGTTAAAGTCTTTCTTTTCCTCAAGTGTCGGTTAATATTTTCTTGGTAAATAGGTTGTTACTTCAAACATTTAAATTAGGAATCTTAATGAAAATCTTTTAAGAACAATCTTAGTAAATTGCTCTATTGTATGTAATGACTTCAATTTTCACTCCACCATCAAGGGGATCTCCAGGCTAGAGAAGTTTAAAACATATTTATAAGTCTGCATCATATTGCCAGTAAAAGAAGCAGTCAAAAACTGGGCTTAGTTTTGTTATTTCCTCAGTTTTAATTTTTTTTAAGTTTTATTTTGCTTTGCTTTGGGGAAAGCAATGTGAATTCATCATGCATTTGACAGATTTCAAACTTTCCTGTTAAGCCTATGCTGTGGGCATGGTTAGCTTACCACTGAGGCCAATATGGAAATAAAAGTGTAATGAAAGTTGCTTTTACAGTTTCTTCATAGTGACTATCGAGCTCAGTCTGTTGAGACATTTACAATGTCAGAGTTACAGGTCAACTTACGCATTTCCTTTGCCTTACTCAAATTTGCATTTGTGCCATCTGTCCCGGGAAGGCACAATGGACACTCATGGCTGTACCAACATGCTTGAGTGCTTCAACTTGAGAAATAATTGAAAACAAGACAGAATTAATCAAGGGACTATCACTAGCCTCCATGCTGAATAGCAACAAGAAACAAAGAGGAGGGTGAGCTGCTGTGAGATGGTCTGTATGTCAAATTGCTCTGATTGGTCAATAAATAAAACACTGATTGGTCAGTGGCTAGGCAGGAAGTATAGGCGGGACTAACAGAGAGAATTAAAAGAACAGGAAGGCGGAGGGAGTCACTGCCAGCCGCCACCATGACAAACAGCATGTGAAGATGCCGGTAAGCCACAAGCCATGTGGCAAGGTATAGATTTATGGAAATGGATTAATTTAAAATATAAGAACAGTTAGCAAGAAGCCTGCCACGGCCATACAGTTTGTAAGCAATATAAGTCTCTGTGTTTACTTGGTTGGGTCTGAGCGGCTGTGGGACTGGCAGGTGACAGAGATTTGTCCTGACTGTGGGCCAGGCAGAAAAACTCTAGCTACAGTGAGCAGATGAGAACTTCTCCCCAGAACTGGGTTGGAGAATGAAACAGAAGGAGGGAGCGTCTTTCCAGAAGTTGTGTTTGAAGCATGAAGAAATGTGTTGCTGGCATATGACTACCAGCCAGGCTGACAGCAGTATTAGAGGTAGGAATGATGTGCAGAATAAATAGCCACTAAATGTAGTGACAACTTTGAGTGACAGATGAAGAATAAAAATGAACAACTTCCCTGATAACATGTCAGGAAGCAAATGCCTCTTTCTTTCTTTCAGAAGAAGAAGACATGTATGGCTGCAAATTCAGGCAGCTTCCCATCTGGTGAACTTCTTATACCCTTGCAGAACTATAATTTGGGGCCCAAATGAAATGATCCTTTTCTAGAAATTGTTACCTTTTTAATGTCATGGGTGGTTTACAATGGTTTACTCAAACTGTTTCTGCCCAGTTTTAGCACTGTATTATATACTATCATTGCCTTGACTGTTGCACAAGAAATCCAGAAATAGTTCAGCATTCTGTTTTGCTTTCTTGGGTTTCTGGTGGGTTTGCTTTTTAGTATTTGTTTTGCTTGTTTGTTTTTTAACAAAAGTCATTTTAAGTTCAGATGCATTGGCCAGATCCATTTGCCTCAGTTTCTGCACAGAAATATACAATGACTTAGAAGTTGTCTCTTTGAATGAAATGATAACTAAACCTTGCTTCAACCTTAGCTTTGTCAAAATAACTCAAAAGGTTTGCTATAAGGGAAAAAACTGTTTCAACTACTTAGAACAAAATTCTGTGAAGTGATCAAAAGTTTTTACTTTAAACTACAAAACATAGTTGAAGTTTAATATGAGGGTATTAAAACCTCCCCAAAATTTAACTATTAGAATGAGTTAAAAAGCAAAATTGAAAATAACAAGGGTCTCCTTCAGGCCAGTGGGTATGTAAGTCTACCAGGTAAAGGACATCGAATGCTGCTTCTTCGTCAAGATGCACGTTTCTGGACATGCAGTTCCATAAAAGTCCCCTGGGAGAGATAGATCAACTATCTAGCTGTAATCATTCATCCTACAGCATCTTAGAGTCCTGTAGCCATCATAAGACCCCCCTCATTTGGTGTTAACTGAGGAGTCTGGTAATTGTACAGCACCAAGACCTTTGGGCCTCAGTCTCAAAAGCTGAAATACTTACAGAGCTGATCAGCCCAGTTCTAAGAATTTCCTAGGAATGCTCAATATAGTTTGGATAAATGGGTCTCAGGGGCCCCTTTCTGTTTTTTGAAATAATTGATTATGGCCATGTTAACATGTGCTGTTATTTAGGAGATTCTCACTTCTGCCCAGAAATTCCAAGAAATAAGTTGAAACATTACTTTCACATGCTATTACATTCTGCTGTTTCTGCCCCGAGTTTTCACAGACTGTTTCATGGAAATTGTTGTTTCCACTTAGTGGAGTGATCAGAAAGTCAGCCTGGCCAAATTTCCATTTTGATCTTTGCATATGACAAAAGTGTTCTTTGGAAATTAATATCCGCGCTGGGTGTGGTGGCAGATGCCTGTCACTCCAGCACTTGGGAGGTGGAAGCCGAATCAGAAGAGCAAGGTCAACCGTGGCTACACAGGACATGTGCAGCCTGAGCTACATGAGCCCCTGGAGACCTTCTTTTGAGAAAAGGAAAGAAAGGAAAGGAACATCAGTGGATGCATTTTGATTCAAGTTGAGTTGAGGTGGGAAGCATACAATCGATAAGGAAGCCACAGCTAAGAACTCATTTCCTGGTTATCAGACATTCTCCCCTTCCCTTCTCTTACCTCCACAGACTGTACTGATCTGTCTTTATATAACGGGAACTGATCCCCACTGTTGTTATATGATTGGCATTCAGAAGGCTGAGTTAACTGCCGTCACAGTCCAACTTCTGACCCCCATCACAATGTCTTCAATCCTAGTAATAACCGTGGTTGTAACTTACAGGGTATTGACCACATGTTGAGCACAAAGCTAAGCACTCAGTATCTATCATTTTATTTAGTTCGCATCGTATTCTTCTAAGACACTGTATTTTTTGTTTGTTTGTTTGTTTTTCGAGATAGGGTTTCTCCGTGTAGTGAGTTGGCTTCAAACTCACAGAGATCCACTTGGCTCTGCCTCCCGAGTGCTGGGATTAAAGGCATGTGCCACCACCGCCTGGGTAGACCCACCCGTATTTTTAAGAGGAAGCATGGAACACCGCCTCCCCACACACACACACACTACCACCACCACCACACTTCTATAAGTTAGAATCTGAAAAGAACAAGAGACGCTGGTTTAGAATCTAACTGAATCCTTGCTAAACTAGGGACTCCAAGGTCCTTTTCTGTGTGGCTAATGAAATGTGGCCACTGGAGAACCTTTTTTTTATTCCCAGCAAGTACAACAGAAAAGAGAAATGGGCAATAAAGAGATAGACTTTATATAATATTTTGAATCACTGACTGTGTGAATAGAGAGACTAATTTAGGTTTTAAATTGCTTTACTAACATAAACTATATGTCAGAAAATGTCCAGTCACTTCATAAATGGAAGTCAAGTGTTATTATCCCTGTTTGCAAATGAGTATAAACTGAATTTCAAAAGGATGAATTATTTTCCCCAACCCATGCCACAAGTAAAGGACAAAGTTACTATTCAAAGCTAGGCAGCTTGTCTCTCGTCCTAGCCTTAGCCACCATAATATTCTGTGCCCGGCAGGAAAGAGAGTAGCCAGCTCCTTATGATGCTCTTAAATCAGTTTCCCAACCAAGCATCTGTGCGCCTTCTTGGCACTTGAACATCTCCAGGGAGGCACTGAGGTTCTTTTCAGAGGCTTTCATATTTTGTGCTCAGCCTCAGTGTAAATGATATTCACTATTTAACTGCTCCAGAGGGTTTCATGTCTGATGTACCACCACAGGTTCCTTCAGATTCTGTCTTTCTCACAGGGACATTTCCACATCTAAGAGGACATTTGTTCTAATCACATCTAAGAGGACATTTGTTCTATCATTGTCCTTTGTGACTGACCATCCTTCACTCCTAGTGACCAGCCCCATAATTCCTTCTTTCTGTTAATAATTCCTATATCAGAACTGCCTTATGACTGCTCTATGGAGTTGACTATTCCACAAATCCATTCTTTTATGATTTTGCAGTAAATACAATCCTGCATTTTAGCTAGAGACATTGCTAGGCAGCTAAAAGGTCATTCTCCAGTCTTTCTTGCTTGCATAAGTGACCTCATGACTAAGTTTTAGAGAAATGAGTGGGAAACAGAAGTTATGTGTGACCTGCACTTTCCCTTTAAACTGAGAAGTATGTAAGGGTGGAGAGGAGACAATCAGCAAAGTAGTCACCACTTAAACACGAGGACTTGAGTTCAAATCCCCAGTACTCACATAAAAGCTAGGTTCTGTGGTGCTTGCCTCTAATCTCAGCCCCGGTAGGTGGAGACAGAAGGATCTCTAGGGCTTCTAGCCACCATTTTGATGAATCTGTGAGCTCCAGTTTCAATACAAAGTCTCAAAATATAAGATGTAGAAAAATGATAAGGTATACAGTGACTTAAGAAGATATCTATATGCTCATCAACCTGTGGCCTCCACATGCAGGAAAGCACATGTGCATAAACACACGCGCGCACGCGCACACACACACACATACGCATCAAGTATGTCCATCCTTTCCTCCCTCTGCCTCCTGCTATTTTAAAACCAAAAGCAATGGCTACAGTTGCAGAACCTCTCCTGGATCATCAGCTGACCTTGAAAAAGAAGCTACCGGCAGCAGAAGAACAGAAGAGATGAACCTCAAACCCTCACTCACCCTAGACCACCTTGCTCTATACTTCCTTAACAGGGCAAGGAATGGAATTCTCTGCTCTTTACCCTGCAGTTGTTTGGATTTCCCTGTGATCTGAAGCTGGAGTTGATGTTCCTTGGTAGGCAAGTATAATGATGGTATTCTTTTCAATTCTTTTCTTATGCTTTGTTGCTAGGAATCAAACCCATGACTTCATCCACACTGTCTTAGTTCCATTTCCTGTTGCTGTGATCAAATACCCTGACCAAAGCAACTGAAGGGAGGAAGTGCTGTGGAATAATCCTTTTGTACATTGTGAAAATGTGTTGCTCTCATTATTACTGAAAAGCTGATTGGCTGACAGCTAGGCAGGATTTTCTGGGCATAGAGAATGCTGAGAAGAAGCAGGTGTCATAAGCCAGACACAGAGGAAACAGGACATGTAGAAAATGTGATAACAAGTCATAAGCCATGTGGTAGAACTTAGATAAGAAATATGGGTTAATTTAAGTTTTAAGAGCTAGTTAGTAACAAGCCTAAGCTACCGGTCAAGCATTTATAATTAATAGTAAGTCTCTGAGTGTTTATTTGGGAATTGGCTGGAGGAACAGGGCTGATTGCGGTCATAACAGAAAATGCCACCTACAAGAATGGGCTTATGTTAGCACATGATTACAGGTTATAGTCCATCATGGTGGGGAAGTCAAGGCCTCAGGAACTTGAAGCAGCCAATCATATTCACAGTCAAGAGTAGAAAGAGGAGGAATAAATGAATACTTGCATTCAAGTCAGTTTCTCCTTTTTCATTTAGTCCAGGATATAACCCTGGAGATGGTGCTGTCCACTTCTAGGCTGAGTCTTCCCACATCGATTAAGGTTATCAAGACAAAGCTCCAAGACCATGCACACAGGTCAGCATGATCTAAACAATCCTTCGCTACTACTCTCTCTCCAGGTAATTTTAGATGATGCTAAGCTTGTGTTCTATCTTTGAACCTCACACTCAGCCCACAGAGACTGTGTTTTATTCAACCCTGCATTCAGAGAACTATGGAGCACAAAGTCTCAGAGAGTCTAGGTTCCACTAAAAAGCATACATTGAATTAAACCTCCAGGATTATTGAAAAGGCCTGGAGTTCTCCATTGAAGATCTCCACAGAGGTTCCCTTCAGCCTTCTTCCCCACACATAATTAAATTCATTCAAAATAAATTATGGAATTCTTTCTCTTTCAATTTGTTGTGATAATAAGCTATATAATGGGAAATACTTAATTAGAATGTATTACAAATATTCTGTAGTTTTAAATGTATTTCATTAGCTTTAGAATTAAAAAGTGTTGCCAGAGTTTTGTTTTCTGCCTTCTACTGAAAACACGTCCCTTCAGCTTGATTATTAAGGATTAAATTGGTTGTGAAAAAGAGATAAACTAAAAACAAACTGTAGCTAGAGTTTTCCTGCCTGGCCCACAATCAGGACAAATCTCTCTCACCGCCAGTCCTACAGCCGCTCAGACCCAACCAAGTAAACACAGAGACTTATATTGTTTACAAACTGTATGGTCATGGCAGACTTCTTGCTAACTGTTCTTATATCTTAAATTAATCCATTTCCATAAATCTATACCTTGCCATGTGGCTCATGGCTTACCAGCATCTTCATTTGTTCCTTGTCATGGCGGTGGCTGGCAGTGTCTCCTCACTCAGCTTCCTGTTCTCTTAATTCTCCTCTCTGTTAGTCCCGCCTATACTTCCTGCCTGGCCACTGACCAATCAGTGTTTTATTTATTGACCAAGCAGAGCAATTTGACATACAGACCATCCCACAGCAACAAACCAGCATTTATAATATATTTTATAAAGAAAATTCATTCTGACTTTCAAACAAGTCAGTTGCAAGCACAGATTTAGGAAGTAGCATATTTGCAAACTAGTAGATGGAGTTACCTATGGACATGTAATGTGTAAAAGTCAGTTTTTGAGCCTTCAGAATGTTGAGGCTTTAGGATATTTTTTAACCATAATTAGCTAGACATATTACTTTGGTCAATTTGAATTATTAATATTTCATCTATGAAAACACTGGTCGTAATTTCAGCATTTTAATGAAAATATTCTTAATTGTAGAATGAAATCTTCCACATATCTTGGGCTTCCATATCATACAGGTAAACAAAAGCTGCCAATTCTCTCCATGTAATGACTCAGTGCGCACAGTGAAATGTTTATAAAACCTCTCTATTCAAAGACAAAATGTCCATTACTATCTCTTCTATACCTTTGAGGGTCGTTTAGAAATATCTGCTTTCAAATTTTACCACTATCGTCTACTTTAAGTTTTAGTGAATAATTACATTAAAAAACAATAGTCATTATTAACTGCCTTTATTATTGTTTATTTATTATTATTTATTATTACTTATTAAAGTCCTTCGGCAGGGCTCTATTCTAAGACCTTTACATCTTTCACAAATAAGATACTGCAATTCAAGAGTTTAAGTGTGTAGCAAATAGCATGGCTGAGAAGCAGGAGAGCTATGATCCAAATGCAGGCAAGCTTAAATCTGCATCTAGGTTCTTTGTATCACTGAGTACTGTGCTGCCAGGACACACTTTATATCTGATCATCATATGAGGCATGAATTCACCATGCTCTTGTCATGACCACAACAACTCACATGACCCAGATGTCAGATTCTGCTTCATTTGATGGCTTTTATACAAATGAGAAAACTACATCATCATCATCATCATCATCATCATCATCATCATCATCATCATCATCTAGAGCCCACTCCAGCTGCTTGTCATTTGAGTTTCCTAGGAGCCAAAGCCCCAGAGCAAACAAGACAGGCTATCTAATTCTTATATCAACTTCAGGAAAATATTTTGATATCATATTCTAAAGTTAATGTCAAATAATGATACTAATTAATTTTATAGCAACTGTCCTAACTCTATAAGGGAACAGCCTCAACAATGCTTTATACAGCAGCTTTACAGAGAAAAGAGAAGTGATATTATCTGCCTACTCCTTAGGTCATGTCTCTCTGAAACCCATGATGCAATGGGAAGGAATGATTCAGCAACCAAAGTATCACAGTTAACAGCTAGAAACATTCTAGGGACCTAATTTGTTTCTTTTACCTAATGATATATGCATGAGATTCAAAAATATCAGGTCACCTCTATCAGGGCACAAAATCTGTAGTCATCTAGAAGTTTTACATGACACTTAATGTTCAGATTTTCTCAATGTTTCTTTGAGTTGTACAATGTCGCCCAAAATTAGGCCGACTGTATGTTGATTCTCCCTTTAAGCTAAAAACCCTGCCCATCATTTATGTATCTAAACAGTGCACTCTTCTGTTGTCTAGAACATCTCCTCACGTAGCTGAAACCCTCTCATTACACAAACAAAACTATTATATCTACATATCTATTGGTCTTTGCCAAAGACACTTGAACTGACCTACTGAAAGTGCTGGCTCCCACTCTCTCAGCAGGTTATGTGAGGACGTGGAAGCCACCCTCATGTATGTGCGTACCAAGAAACACAACTTCGCCTGCACATTTGTCTGTGGACCAGGCCATTCTAATAGTCACAATAGAAGGGATGTTATGAAATAACGTGGTCCTTTTCCTCATTAAGACAGCATGTAAAACACAGAACTGGGTTTTAATTTTTAATTGAAATGTCTAAATTTCTCCCAATTTGAAATGTCTAAATTTCTCCCAAGAAATTGGGAGAAATTTAGACATTTCAATTCCACAGTTGCCGTTGCCTACTCAAGGATAATCACGAGCACCAATCTTACCTTAGATGCACGGAGGCTCAAAAGGAAAGCAGAGCATGCATAATTGCTTACCTTGTTCACAAAGATACTGAGAAGTCCAATGCTTGCAAAGCTCTGGCTTTGAAGGTGGGCAGCACATCTCTCCACATCACTATCAGCAATGCCCATGTGGTCCTGTCTTCCATTAGCTGTATGTAGATGTTGCACACATCTGATGACCGGGAAAACAACTGACATGATTAAAAGGTCCCCCTCCATAGGGCAATTTGTCCACAAATGAAGTTGTCTTTATCTTATGGGAGAAAATATTTCACAGCTTGAAATAATTTCTTTTTATCATCAATGAGCTTTAAACTGTGCCTTAGGCCGGCGATGCCCAAAAATGACTTTGAATCGGCATCTGGCTTAAAACGTTTCTTTTTAAAAAGCAAAGGAAGCCTCCGTTCCTATCAGGTGACCCTCTCTTATCTGTTATCAAGACGATGTTACCAGTTCAGATCCTTCACTGTTGGGTGAATTAAGTTTAACAGTAGATAAAATAAAGGTAGCGTTACACTATGTAAGCTGATCTGTTAAAAAAAAATTAACAGTCAGTTCATCTACCATGACACAGAACACAGTTCTTTGTGTTCATTCTTTTTAGTTCTAGAAACCATATGTAATTCACAGTCAGCAGGAATGTATGAACTTTTAATTTGCCCCTGTCAGTAAACCAGGGTTTATTTGAGAGCAACTAAGCATTGGAAGTCCATGCAAATTACCTGAGTCTCAGATTTTGAAGTAAGTAGAATGTTAGTCTTTAGTGCTGTCTTTTACTTTTGTTTTTACTTTATCAGCTAAGGAGAGGAATTTAAAATACCTTCTGGGTTTTTTTTTTCCCCTACTAAGTTTTTCTGTAAAAAATAGAATTTTTAAGTTAAAAAATATCTTCATTTTTGTATGCCAGTTTCTCTGTAAGAATTACAGGCTATTCAAGCTTTTACATTTCTTTGTAACGTTGGTTAAAGTGTTTCTGTTTGAACATTGGGTATTTAGCAGCACTGGCCTTCCCCACAGCCATGGGCCATTCTGATAAGAACATAGCAGGTGAGCTAAGCTCTTTCAATAGAGTAGCTCTTGTTGCTGCCCTGCGCATCCCAATGAGTAACTGATGCAACATCTCCTTGACTCCCATTCTGGTCCATTTTCGAAAAAGCGGAAGTCAGACCCTTCAGAAAGGCTATCCATTATCTCTGTACTGAAATAAAAGACAGCTGCAGGAAGTCACGCAGCGCTCCGCTCACCCTTCATCAAGATGAAGACAAAGGACCATTAGGATTGATGTCACCTATAGCCACTCCTGATGCCATCTATAGCCACTTCTGATGTCACCTATAGCCACCCCATTTTCCTCAGATTGAAAAACACATAACAGCTCAAAATGAGACTTGGAGCAAAGCAGCACGCTACGTAGGAAGATGTTTTTGGAAACTGTATTTACATAGATCAATGAGGTTTTACTAAAGAAAAGAACAATTCAAGAAAACCAGAGTTAAGGTCATCATTTTAAATATAAGTGCTTGATGTTATGTGCAGTATCTGAGTGATGATACTTGGGTTTTCTAGCAGCGGGCTAGACTCTTGACCTAGAGGTTCTGTGACCTCAATTAACTACATATTTGTAAGTTATGGTTGTTCTGTGTGAGGTTAGGAAAAGCAGATATGGTTCTAATAGCAAGAACGTGAGCTGGACCACTAGTTTGAGGACAGCCTGGGCTACACAGGGGGCCCTTGTGAAGAGAGGAAAGGAGGAAGATGGGAAGGGAAGAGAGCTGGGGGAGGAGCCAGAGATGGGGTGGGGTGAGGAGGAGATGGAGAAGAGGGCAGATAGGCAGGGAGGGAAGACAAGGTAGGGAAATGAAGGGAGGAAGGGGGGAGGGAAAGAAGTGAGAGAGGGAAGGAGGGAGGTGAGGGAAGGAAAAGAGGATGAGGAAAGAAAAAAGGAGGGGGTTAAAATAAGAAAGGAAGGTTCTAGATATGAAAAGAAAAGGCTAATTTCATTTGAGAACACTTGACCTGAGACCAAGGGATTGGGGTTAGCTATCTCTGACCTCTCATTGTTTTCCAAACATAAACTGTAATAGCATGCTTATAAAACCTTCCCTACATGCTTCCCAGCTACCTCAAGTTTATTACTTTCTATAGGCAAGGCCATAACTCATAACATGCTTTATCATCACTTGTTTCTTATTTTTGTCTTTCTCTCCTCTAGCCAATTTTATTAAAAATCCGCTTACTCTGCCTTGTCATCACGCAGACACCCACAGTTCTGGCTAGCCAACTGGTGTGACCACACTGCTGCATGCTGCCTACAGCTGGCTTGGAGTTCAAGTCATGGAAATGACAATCAGTGCCGTTCTGACTTGCTGTGTTTAGTGAGGGCAAAGCTTCCCCCATTTACAAGGGAGTCAGCTGAGCGCAGGCTCATATGCCACATTATTACCCACAGAAATAGACCCCTGCAATCCAAAAACATAAGAAATGATTTCAAATGGCTGATATTTTCAATTTTCTACAATAATCTTTTTTGAGGTTTTAGCCTTACACAATGTATACTATTTATCAAATTATGCCATATCAGTATGACTGATGAATGGTGGCTAGAAGGTAAACTTCAGTACCTACTAGCATACTTCAGTTACATCCACCATCAATTATTCCAGTCTTCATTAATTAGTTACATGAAACACAAACGTGTTCTTCAAGGAGGTGGCCTCATTAGAATTAGATAAGTATGGCTTCATAGGGATCTCGTGGGCATATTATATAACTCACACAAAGGATAGCATGTACCGACTTCATTCCTCATTATAATTTCAGTAGCCTGTTAAAAAGGGGGATCTTACTGGCAGAGAAAGTTGTATTAGGACAAAGTAGATCCATTTTGAAAGAAAAAAGAAAGAAAAGGATTCTAAGAGAAAGTGCGGAGTATCATGCCCTTTGGTTTTGTTTTGTTTTTTTTTCCCCACTTGATTTCATGGCTTGCTTATAGATTTTGCTAATGCAGCCTTAAACACAACAGCATGTGATCTTTATTCATCTCAGTGACGACATAGATCCTTTCCCTTTTCTCCCTACATTTGATATACTCTGGACTTCGGTAAATCCGTTTTCAATTTGTCAAAGCAAGCTTGTACTTTTCAAACGGTCTTCAGTCCTGTACTACCTACTCTTTCATTAGATTAGAATCATTACTCTCTCATGTTAATTCCATTAAAAGATTGGGCGGTGAATGTCTTTTTTGTTTGTTTGTTTTTTTGAGACAGGATTTCTCTGTGTAGTTTTGGTGCCTGTCCTGGATCTCGCTCTGTAGACCAGGCTGGCCTCGAACTCACAGAGATCCGCCTGAATGGGCAGTGAATGTCTTAAGTGGAGTTGTATTTAAGAAAATATAACACTTTTATAAGTATTTCTCAAATGATTTGGAATCTTCCATCAACAACTTGTGTTTAGAATCCTGCCTCTGTCGAAAATCACACTGGCCCAGCTGTATTATGGGAGCAAGAATCCTCTGGCCACCGCAGGAAAGAAGCCTCACCTGAGAGGCTAGCTTGTGAAGGATACAGCCTCTGTCACTCACCATCCAGCTCCCCTGAACGGCTTTCTACATCGACCATGAAATATGCTGAAGGCTAAAATTGATGGGTGGCTCCAATGAAATGCAGTTCTCAGTTTGCTTAACTAAAACCCTGCTCAGAAACACTTTACCTGACTCCCGGCAGTCAAAATCCACTTTGAAATTCTCAGCAACTATGAAAACCTGGAGGATTGAAAATGTTAAGTTTTTCCTGGAAGACCCATTCAAGCCGTGTTTCTTTTTCCTTTTATTTCCTCCAATGAACCCAAAGATAAAGACAGCTCACTAGAAATTCATAAGCATTTTTATATATATTCCACAGAAAAATTTCATTCTAAGCATTCTCAATCTAGTTTAAATATTTTTTAAAAGATTTAGCAGCCAAAGAAACATGGGAGGGGGGACCCGTATATTGGTGTGTCAGATAAATATATAAATAAATTAATCTATAAAAAATAACCAATAGAATCACATTGGAAAATGGGAATTAGATTTTGATTCAGCTTAAATATCATCACATTATCAGTCAGGGCTTTACCTGCAGTTTACTCAAAGTGGGAACTCTCCTTGCTTGCCTCTAATTCAACATCTTGATCCTGACTTTCTTAACATATAATTTATAATTGTCTGTGTCCCGATAGCCAACCATAGAATCTCACACTCCAAAGAAAATGAATCATAACTCATGATAATTTTGGACTTCGGCAGATTCTTGGTAAACATTTATTCAGTCAATGAACTCACACTCACAAGGAAGTCATAAAAGAAAATTATTTTATTTCTTTATATTGGCATGCCATTTATTTCAACTCAAATGTTAGGTTGCTAGAGTGTGGTCTCCCTTAACCCCCATAAAAAGCAAGGCCTTCCAAAGCAATTCATTTCTACAAAAATTAGTTTGTTTATCATGTTTCAGGGAGTCCACCTAGCAAGCTTGGGGTTCTCAGACTGACAGAGGCTGTCACCATTGTTCTCTGAAGCCTATCCAGTGGTAGTCCCGCCTTCCCTGACGCCCTTCAAGCCTTAAAAGGAGCAATGTGTGCCAAGCCCTGTGCCTGAGACAGGCCAGTCATTGCACAGAGATTTGATGGGGCAGCTGCTGGCAGTCGCCTGTGTACAGATACCTGCCTTGCTGGTAACAGCTGAGGCAGGAGAGCGAGACAGAACCAGAGGGGTTTCATACAGTGTGTTAAGGATTCAGGTTTCATTGAAACACTGGGAATGTATGAAAGTGATTTGAACAAGGGAACAGCATCAAGAAAGATGACCAAGCCAGAAGCACCCTCCGCATTCTTCCTGCGTTAACAACCCTAAGATGTATAAGATGCGCTTTGAGTTTGGCGTAACAGCCCACCCCAGGGGCGGGAGGTGGACTCGGGAAAACAGTCCAGTTGGTAGTTTCTGCTTAAGCTGCAGCTTACACTGCTTTCAGTTCTGTCTTTTATGGAGGACATAAGTTTTGAGTAACTTCCAGAGCCATCCAAGTAAAAATAAATCAAGAAAGATTCTGCTTTCCACTCTACTTCCCTCTATGTCCTGAGGTAGGAAGAAAGCCAGTGTGGGTCTCTATCATTCCAAGTTGTTTCTCTGTGAAGTATCATCAAACTTTCAAAGGTTTCCTATACTGTATAGTTCCACAAAAAAATAAGCCTGGGAACAAAGCAAAGCCTCAGTTAGAGAATTTTATGCTACCAGTTGATAAGAGAGATAGATAGATAGATAGATAGATAGATAGATAGATAGATAGATATAGATGATAGATAGATGATAGATTGATAGGTGATAGATAGATGATAGATAGATAGATTGATTGATAGATTGATAGATAGATATAAATGATAGATTGATAGATGATAGGTAGATAGATGATAGACACATATATTCACACAATATTTGCTAATAATCATGCTGCTTATGATTGCATACATTTGAATAAAAAATGTCAAAGCAAACTTAATGATATCATCAGAAAGCTCATAAAGTTTTCTAAAAGTCTTTTGATAACTTTTTTGATAATAAATATTCACTAAATTAATCATAAATCTGTTTATTTCTTCCATGGAAAAGATTATTACCTGGTGTTTGGGCTGCCTTTTTTTTTTATAATAGCTTAGGTATTAAAACTTCTTTGGGATTGAGTGTGAGCTTCAATCAGTTTTATTCATTTGTGAAAATCATATCAGACTAATTTGACACTACAAACACAGCATGCACAAGGAAGGAAGTACATTGTTCTGTAGGCAGCTTGGCTGTGACTAGGCATTTCCTGTCTTTTTTTTCCCCCCTAAAATACATTCCTGCAACTTCCATAAGATCTGAATTAAAAGCCATCACTTCCCAGAACTCCACGACTAACTCAGATGTCGACATGCTGATAGCTACTGATCTGAGAGAAACAAGAGTTCACATGCCAAAACCGGTTGCCTTTTGGTATGTTTTAACATCTGGACTTCCAAGTCAAACGTCCTATCAGGAAACGGGTTGCCTTTTGGTATGTGTTAGCATCTGGACTTCAAGTCAAACATCCTCTCAGGAAACCTCAGCTCCTCACACTCAATCGCTCGAAAGAGGATGGGCACGGAAAAGAAGGAGAGGGAGCTGGAAGTTTGATGGAGGAGGCCAGGCACCATCTGGGCTATGTAGGAGGACTGGAGGGGGAAAGGGAACAAGATGGCATATGCTAGGAAAGTACAGATTGTAAAGAAAGGGTAGCACCCTTGTTTTGCAGACTAGCTACTACATTTATGTTGCTGAAGATTCGGGAGGCAGAGAGAGATTATCTTCAGGTTTCTGCAGAGAGCTACATGGCAACATTCTGCAGCCCTGAGGAGGGGAGGGAGACCCATCCATGACAGCGCAATAGGTATAAATAACTGTCCATGGGTGTGAGTTTTAACAACTGAGTGAAAATTTGTGGGGAGGAACCATGTCTAAAATGCCTCCTGCATTCCCCCACAGAAACGCAACCCTGGGCACACGAGACGGGCAGAAGCGCTGTGCTTGGGGGAACATCTGGGTTTAATTACAAGCTGTTTCTGTGAGAAAGTCAACCTTTCAACCTAACTCCTCCTCTGCAAAAGGGGCGGGGGGCAGAAGGGGTGGGTTATGCCAATCTTGAGGGCTCACGTCAGAATGAAATAAACTAATGCACGCAGCAATGCAAGGTGAACGGGGAATAGCTCCACCCTGGAAGGTGATGGTGTCATACCTGGGACAGAAAAGCAACAAATATTTCGTAAACTGATTGCCTGGTGAGCTTTGCTCATTACGCCTCTGTACAAGGATTCCTTTCAATTGACTTAAAGGTTTCTCAGCTTTGGCACTACCAACACTTTGAATCAGGAAACTCCTCAATGAAAAATGGAGGATGAGGGGAAGCAGACACTTCTTGTGCGTTGCAGCCTGTTCATAAATAAACGCTCTTCTCCCTCTCCCCACCAGCTCCAATAGCAGCATGCTGGTGACCATTCCCATAAGTCAGAACCAAAAATGTCCCCTGACACAGTCAAATGTTCCCAGTGGAGGCAGGTGTGGCTGTACAAAATTGATCAGCAATCGAAAAAAATGCTGATTTAGCTTAGTTCCCTGGGCAATTAATCGATTTTGATAAAGCCATCAGAGTTCTGCTTTCTCTATCCCTGAGTCATAGGTGATAACCATCGTAGGCACCTGTGGGTACAGTGCAGAAGGCACTCCACTAATCTGTTTACATGCATTGTCTCCTTTACTCTTATAAGGGGGTACAGTTAATTCGTAATTTCCAAATGAAGAAATAGATGTTCACAGGGCTGTAGGGTCTTGCCCAGGTTCAAAGTGAAGTTCTGCATCCTGCTCTATAGCATTCCAGAGATGCACTTGATCACTGCTGCTGCTCAAAAGATGAGGTGGCCCGAATAGCTCGTGTCTGATGAATGTAATTCATCCCTGTCAATGGGAACATGATTTTAGACATCAGGAGGATTTAAAAAAAAAATACAGCTCTCAGGAGTTTTAGATGCTTGGTAAGTATTTACATGAGCCATGAACCCAAATAAGGCATTAAAAAAAATCAAGCATACATGAATAGAGGCAATTTCCAATGTACACACTGCATGCACAATTATCATTTAATTCTGTAGAAAGTGGGTTTTGTGGATTATATTTTCTTAGTAAATGTTTCTGTTTTCTTGCTTTGGTGTTAATGGAAAAGATGGCGCTGTTCAAAAGCACAAAAATGTTAAGATTAGGTTTGTAAAAGTATGTATTATTTGATGGATATGACTCCCTAAAGACTTTCTATCAATAAGCTCATGGCAAACACTATCACTCATTAAGTTTTGCATGCTGGCTACTTGTTGCCAGACAACTAACACAACGTTAGTACCAAGCTGCTTAATGTTGAATCTAGGCTCTTTCAAAATACTGAGACTTAGTATTGTCATTTCCAAGTTCAAACAATGGAGATGAGGAAAGGCTGAGTAATATGTGTTCAGTCCCAGAAGTCAGGGCAAAAGAAAACTTTAATTACTGAGTAATGTATAACTCAGATTGTCCTATCGGTGTCGATCATTAATGTCTATTGCAAGAGTCACCAGGGTTGCAAAGGTATTTAGTGTCGTAAATGATCCATCAGCAGGGGACGAATCCTTCTCAACTGACAACGAACAAGATCGTTAAGTGCTAATTTACTACAAGGAAGTCTGATTTCACATCCCTCAGACTTCTTTTCTGCTCCCTAGGGCAAGCAGAATCCTTAACTTCTACAACTGAGCACACGTGTTGTATCCTCAAACAACAGCCTTGAATCATAATAATGTAGGGACTCATTCTCTCTACTCATGCTAAAAATCACACAGTGGTTCCCATGGGGGCTGGAAGATCTTCTCTGGGCTGAGATTTAGTGGGACAAATACCATGGACAGCATGACTACAATCTCTCCATTAGTGAGTGTCACAAGCATTCGGTCAGCCACATTTTTGTGCTCTGATGAAGCCCCTGGATGGGAACCCAGAAGACACTCTGCAAGAGAATTTGATTGTGTCTTAGACCTGTGTGTATCTGATTCGGACCAGGCCTCTAATGAAGCGAGGATCTGAATTCGGAAGCCCACCACCAGTGACTCAGGCTGCTTTCTGTTGTAAAGGACAGAAACCTATCTCAGTTTTGTTTAAGGACAATTAAGAAGTAACTGTCTTCGCTAACTGGAAAGACTTTAGGCACGAACAGATGCGAAGTACATTAAGAGCCTGACACCGCCCCAAAGCATTCCCCAACACATTTGAGCTCCAAACAACTGGCTCCTTTACTGGATTGTTAAAGCGAGTAACATGAAACAAAACGTAGAACTTAACAGATAGGCAGGACAGCGGTTACCTTCATCTTGTAGAAGCTGTTAAATGATATGTTCTCAGCTGGTAAGCTACACACGTGATGGCTGGTGGCCCCAGATGTTCTGAATCTCAAACACTGTGCTTTTGCCCAGTACAACATATTCTGAAAGAAAAATATTATGTAACTTCTTTGTCCTCAGTGTACTCAGCTAGTAGCTGTGGGGAGGGGAAGAAACCGGCAGCCATAGGAGCACTATTGGTGAATAATTGGATCATGTTTTAGTCATTATGACTTAGAAGCATCCCCCCAAAGGTTCCTATGTTGGAATCTAGGTCCCCAGCCTGCAATGCTAGAAGTCACGGAACCCTTAAAGGCGGGGCCTGGTACAAAGGTGTTAGATCAGTAGGGCCAGCCTTTAGAGCAGTAGTTCTCAACCTGTGGGTCTCGACCCCTGCGGCAACCCTCTAGCTCCAATAATATTTGCATTACGACTCATAACAGCAGCAAAATTACAGTCATGAAGTAGCAACAAAGATAACTGTATGGTTGCGGGAGGGAGGGTCACCACAACATGAGGACCTGTACTAAAGGGTCGCAGCATCAGGAAGGTTGAGAAGTGCTGCTTTAGAGGATATATTGGGATCTTGTCGTTTCCTGTTTCTCTCTTTGCTGTCCGACTGCCATGAAGTAAGTAACACTCTTCCACCAAGCTCTCACGATGCACTGTACCCTCAGAGGTCCTGAGCAACTGGGTGAGACAACCACTGGCTAAACGTTGGAAAATAGAAGCGGAAAAAAAGCTGTTTCATCATAAGTTCATTTTCTCAGATATATCATTACTCAGTGTCAGAAAGCTTAACACAGAAGTCTCTTTCCTGTGTTCCCCTGCAGCTAAGTTTAATTCCACAAGAGGAATTCCTAGGATTGTTTCAGGAAACTAGTACTTAAAGTCCACGGCAAGGAGAAGCTGACTCTGGCTCTGATGACCATCACATCCAACAGCAAGATGAACTGAGGTTTACATCAGCACACACACACACACACACACACACACACACACACTTGCCTTGTATGCTGGCTGTGTGTCACTATCAGCGGGAGCTACAGAAAGGACCTTGAGATTCTCTCCTAACGGGCCCTGTGTGAAAACGCAGTGTCTCAAGGGCACGTGCTGAATTTGGTTCCTCCTCATATCCCTGACAGTAAGCATTATTTTGGCTCAATTAATGGAGAACATGCTTTAATGAGCCGTAACATCTGAAGAATGAGTAAAGGAAAAAATGGAACTCTGGAGACTTTATGAAGGCCACTGCTATAGACATTCTTCTTCCTGAGAGCATTAATGAAAATGAATCATTTCTTAAAACTCCCATTGGTAATAAATGAAGATTACTAATTGATGAAGGACACATATAAGTTACCCTATTGTTATGGGGCTGTCTAAAGTTTCAACACAGTTACAATGGAAAGACACCAACCCCGCCACTTAAGAGACTTTCGGCTCTGAATCCTGTCTCCCTTGCACATCAGGGGCTTTTGGACATCAAATATCTACTCTTCACTTGTGGAGTTGCACGTGATGAAATTAAAGTCATAAACTTCAGTTTTAAAACAAGTTTGACTCCTCTCTGCGTCCCCCCACAAGATCCATTCTTGTTCCTTCCCTTCAGAGCTCAGAGTCTAAATTCATTGTGCCCAGCTCTTTACCCCTCATTCAGTTTTTATGCTGTGACTCAGTTTTCACCACTGCTCTTCTGCTATACTTGTTCCCGAGAGCTCCTGATACCGTATACCAACTTCAAAGTATTGTTTTTATTCTGTATGCTACCTGACTTTTTGTGACCTTCAACATTATAAACCACTCAGTCCTTAAAACTTTCCCCTCTCAACAGCTCATTCCTGTGATTTTTTTCCCCAATTACTCAGTTTCCCTTACATCATTTCTCCTCCCTCTATTGTCCCACTTAAAGCCATTATTCAGCCACTTCTCTATTGTCCGCTGTCTTTTCCATGTACACACCCTTGTAGGAAATCTTATCTAAATCCATGCCTTCAATGATTACCAATAACCTAACAGTCTCCCATCCCAAATGTGTCTCCATTCTTGAGCTTTAGACCAATACATCTACAAACAATTCCTCTACTCCACAGGCATCTCAGTTTCAACTCATTGACTTATTAATCCATACCAACTCTCACAATACCAACCCCTGTTCTCTGTGAACACCAGTATTATTTACTCCATTGCCCAGGTTGGAATAAATTAGGTCAAATTCTCTCAGGCTTCTTGGCATTTTTTTTTTTTTTTTTTTTTTTGGTATTTAGCTCATTTCCCCAAGGCTCTCTAAAATTTCTATTAATGACAAAAAAAAATTCTTATTTGGTGCTATTAAATACAGCCTCGTTTGCCTCCATTTTCCCATCACTACAACTAAATTCATCTCTCAAATATATGCACAGGTCATCCTATCAAACAAATACGATCATGTCATATCACTGCCCAAGATGCATCAAGGGCTCCCAATACTTTGAGGATGCAATTCTCCCTCCATAGCAGGTTTATTATATAAAGTTCTGGACCACAGAACTCGGGCACTATTCATCTTCATCCATAGACATTTCAGTTAATTTCCATATTATAGAGCAGAGCAGGTCTTCAAAGGAAATTAAAGGAACAAATTCTGAGGAGATGGGGCTGGGGAGATGGCTCAGCAGTTAAGAGCACTGACTGCTCTTCCAGAGGACTGGGTTCAACTCCCAGCACCCACATGGCAGCTCACAACTGTCTGTAACTCCAGTTCCAGGGGACCCAAAACCCATGGCAAAACACTAATGCACATAATATAAAATAAATAAATAAATAAATAAATAAATAAACAAATAAATACCTGGAATGGAATATATATATATATATATATTTAATCCTGAGAAGGTTGTCCCTAGATATAATGAAATGTGGTATGACCCCTATTCAACCTTATGCAAACAATACTTCCTACACAAAGAAAATTTCGTACTATGTTTTTGCTCTGAAGCTTAACATGTTACCTAAAAATGAATCCTCCCTAGGCATAGTGGCACATGCTTATAATCACAGCATGTGAAAAGAGACTGAGGCAGAAGAATTGCCACAAGTTCTGGATACATAACGAGTTCCAAGTTAGCCTGGACTAGAGTGAGATCCTGTCAAAAATAAACAGTCCTAAATTTTACCCTTCTTTTTAGGAAATACTCTCTCCAAGGAGGACTTTTAATAAGATATTTAAGAATTCCCACTCCCCAAAATATATGAGAAATTCCTGAATTTATAAATGGAATGTGTTCCAAAAATTCTTTTATAACTTGGATCTGTGAAACTTGGAATGCATTTTCTCATAGAAACAATGTTTTATATTTTTATTTAATTTAGACTTAAACTATTTTTAAAATGATTTAAAGCATTATATAATAAAATACATATGTCATAAGCTTTTAAATAATGAAAGAGAGGTCCATAACAATATATTTGGCCTATGGAAAGTAATTATATCATAATTCCTATAAATCCGCACTCACCCAAAACCAAGAAATGTTAACTCAGAGAATCCTGCTGCACAATACAAAATGAAGAAAGTAATAAGAGCCCTTTTTTCTTCCTTCCTTCCTTCCTTCCTTCCTTCCTTCCTTCCTTCCTTCCTTCCTTCTTCCTCCTCCTGTTCCTCCTCCTCTTCTTCCTGTTAACTTCGCTTTGTGTCTCATTATCTAATAAAATGATGTAAGGTGACTTACATGATATATGTTTGGGTACTAAACTTTGGGGAAAAAAAAAGGCTAGCCCTATTGCCCTTTATAGTATACTCAATAAACCTCTTTTTCTATGAAAAATACATATCATACATAAGTAACTAGTACATGAAGGTAATTTAATTTAAAAAGCAGAAATATGAATACATGACTGATTATTAAAAACAGGATTTAATAAAACCGAGACCACACACAGGATACCCTACAGAAATTTATATAGTGAATTTAAGGGATAAGAACCGACCTTTCTGATGATACGGAACACACTGGGAAGAACTACATAGAGATCACATGGAACACGCGTACATATGTTATTACATTTAATCCTTGTAATCACACTGTGAGGTAATACTCTTGTTGCGATTGCTCCATTTTACAGATGACAAAACTGAGGCCAAAAGTGAGTAACTCATCATTATTACAGCTACAACACTAAGACCCCCTTGCATTTTTTCCTCAGGTATCAGTGACCTCTCAGAGTCCTAACAGAAGTTGAAAAAGGAGGGAAAAAAAACATGATTTTTGACTCTGCCAACCATGAGATGAGTGGACTCGCTGCTGCCTTTCCCGTGATAGTGCACAGGAATACTCATCATGCTCACTCAGTTCCTCCTATGTCTCGAATCCTAAACTTATCTAAAATATTATCGTTTTTACATAAAACCAATGAAAGTTTAGTGAGATATTTTAAATTCCTACTTTCAACGTAAGTATACAAATCCAGTTTGTATTTTCGCTAGCAACACATTGCAAACCCAACAGGGCCACATTTCCACTGCTGAGTAACATATTTTAAGATTTTAGTAATTTCATGTAGCCATTGGCTACCATGTTGGACAGTATAATTTCAAATGTAAACTGTGGTTCACTGGTATATCACCCCAGGGCCCCAAAAGAGCCTACATGACATCTTTGACTATTGAATAAATGTATGGAGTGAATGGATAGTATACAAATGAAATATAAATATTCTCAGTCTTGGGTTGAAAGAAGAGCCATATTCTATTCATGGCAGTTTTGCAGATAATAATGACAAAATATCAAATTTCAGATAAATTAAATAAAATTTACTTAACATTTGTCTTTTGGGCCAAGTAAATAAAAATATAGTACCAAACCATTGGCAACTTCCTCTCAGATATACTTAGTCATCTGCATCCCAAATGCTATCTACATCATAAAAGCTATCTACATCCTTTCTGAACATTAGACCAGCAAATATCGGCTTGAGCCTACTCCCAATTGCCCATCTACAGAACTGGGTGCTCAGTGATTGCTATTTATATCTAAGTGTTCAAGTAGCTCACAATACAGAAATCTGTAACATACATTTCCATAGAGCACATTTCTTCTAATGTGTTAACTTCCCTATAAAATATCTCAGGAGTCTTAAAAGCAACTATAACAGCAACAACAACAAAACTATTTTTAGTCTTACTTGAGGACAATGTCAAGTGTCTCATTTCTTATTAGACCATCTACAAAGCTAAACAGTTTCTGAAGAAGCAGTATTTCAATGTGCTAAACATCTCAGTGCATACCTAGCTCAAGCTAATTTCTCATCACAAATCAAATAGAGATAGTATATGGCAAGAAGAATTTGAAGGTAGATGCAGACATATAGCATACCAAAAAATTGCTAGATACAGTTTTTTCCATCAAATACAATTCTGGATAAAATGAAATTTTTCCCCAAGAGATACAAATTATTTATAAATACTGTTAAAATGGCTGGACTACCAGATATCTAGCTGTTACTGTTGATTTGAACCCTGAGGAGTAACTCTTGAACACTCATGGTCCTAATTTTGGCACTGTTGAAATGAGATGATATTTTCTGACAGTCACTAATTTCAGTTAGTTCTTAGTCTTCATCCTAGGCAAGAATAAGCTTACGGCATGTCATCACAGTAAGTATGGAAGTTTCTTAGTCTTCTGAGTCTGAAGGCATTGCACTGGATTTATCAGACTGATATTCAGCTAGATGATTAAAAGATGCAAGGATATGACCTACAACTCAGTATATAAAACTATCATTCAGAGAAATCATTCACAATTGGGACGTGTCTAGCGTTACAGGATTCATGTATCCCAGCTTCATACAAATATACCTATGAATATAGAAAAAAAAGAAACTGATGAAGCCCAAAACTATCACTGATGCTCATTCTAATATCAGGAATAGAGAAAATTCATTAACTTCAGGAGTTTCTGATGAAAAAACTATAAATCATAGTTGCTATTAGAGACAGGGACAATCACTGATATGAAAGGAGAGCTTTCTAAGTTTCCAATTCTATATAATATAGATCAAATCCCCAAGACAAGCAATAACTGCAAGGCTGAGTAAAAAAAATCCCATGCAGGACACATATGTCACCTGCCAATTACTATTACCTTATCTTCTTTGAGAATAAGACTCCCCTCCCAAATCACAGTGTGTGTGTGTGTGTGTGTGTGTGTGTGTGTGTGTGTGTGTGTGTGTGCAAGGAGAAGAGGAAAAGATGATATTGATGGTAATGAATATACTGTATGTTTAGGGACAGTTTCAACAAGTAAAGTACCCCAGGTAGATATAAAAATATAAGCATTTCTTAATCATGAAGAGGCTGGTCTTACATGTATTTTCTTGGTTCCAAGTGTCAGACAACAGACATCCTAATTATCTCAAAAGCTATATCAAACCAGCAAACTGTCACCCACTAAATAGTCTAGGACTTGAAACAGTCATCTGTGCATGGCTCCCAGAAACCTACTGATATCCAATAAACCAAGTATTAGGTGACATGTCAGCCATAAACAAGTATTAATAGCCACAGGAGAGTATTAAGAGAGTGAGCCAATGGAAAACAAAGAAGCAACCTAAGGACTTAGGACAAATTCTCTACACAGACAAACACTTCTCTCAGCAAAATAAAAGTTAAGTAAATATTCAGGTCTTGATGAAAAATGATAAAAAGTTTTCAAACAATGTTATTGACCAAATACACATAATAAAGGAAAAAACAGAGTTAAACAAGGTAAGATCTAAACAGCACTTTAATGCAATCTAAAACATTAAAATGTAAAGGCTGAATTAAAATCAAGCCTTGGCACAAAATTTAATTATTAGTAAAGTTGATTTAAAAATAAATAGAATCAATGACCTGAAGGCAAAATATAGAGAAAAAATTAAAATATGAAAATAATGAAGTTCAGATGGTGAAAATTAATAAACAGATGAATTAGAGTTCTAGATGAAAGTACCTTAAACCAACATAACAATTAAAATTGGAAATATAATACAATTTTCTGATGGAAGATCTGCCTGTTACAGAAAAAGTAAGGAAGAAAGAAAGAAAGAAAGAAAGAAAGAAAGAAAGAAAGAA
>CABHPR010140578.1:0-12242 GCA_902168415.1 Peromyscus melanophrys | reverse complement strand
GTTTGTTTGTTTGTTTGTTTTAAACAGTTCAGTGTAGCCTAGCTCTCTGGGAGTATTGAAAATAGGTTATTTGGTTAATAGGTTATTCTTTCTTTATCAGGGGTGGTCTTTGCATTTCTAGTTCTTCTCTGCTGATCCACATGTAAGAGAGGGCAGTGAAGTCCTAAGTTGTGAGGGCACTTGCTTATGTGTGGACTGCAGTTTAGAGTTACGGGATGGGAACTTTGACATGGTATTGGGTAAAAACTTCAAGCTACCAGTTGTTGCAAGGCTTCTCTCTGAGTTTCCTCATCACTCTCTTAGAGGAGTCCTCTAATTTCTTGTGTGGAACAGCAGGGTGGAGGTCAGAATGGGGGGTAAACCAAAAAGCAAGGGAAAGAGAGTTGGGAGTCTATTTGTTATGGTAATCTTCCATCATTTCTAGGACCCAGCACCCTGGAGAAGTGAGGCAAATCCAGAGCCTAATTGTGCGTAGCCACTCCACACTCTCCCAAGCCCTCTCCCACCCCACCCCCAACGCCCACACCTCCCACCCCCACCTAACACTCTTACCCCCCACCCCCTACTCCCATGCCCAGGCTTGCAGTCACTTTACCCTCCACCCATTGAGTAACTGCCTACAGGGGAAGCCTCTGCTGGAAGCCCCGAGCTTTTCTGAAGTGCTTGCCTCCTCATGTCTTTTCTCACTGCACTGCATTTACAGCAAGAACAGGCATCTGCACATGTTTTCTCCTTTGCCAACCCAGGTGAAAAGACTGGCCTAACAGGAGGAGATGCAGCCTTCACAGAGCCTCCCAATCCCTGGGTATTTTTACTTCAGTGGTTCATCAGAAGCCCCTCTCCCTTTCCCCAAGCCCTGAGAAATAAAGATCAAACTAACAGAAGTCCCTTCTGGAGAATACTTTTTAGATTCTCTGTGTCTGCCAGAGAATGAGCGAAGCACAGTGGCCCAGACCCAGGCTGGTCACTCTGAGAAGTGGACAGCCTCAAGTGAGTGACATCAGGGATTACTCGGGTTATTTCCTCTGAGATGATTCAAATTTTTTCTTGGCTCAGACTCACAGTCCCAAAGTGACTTCTTCCTCTCTGAGTCTGGTCTGGAAGCACTGTTCCATGATACAAAGAAGGTAGAAATACAGGTCCTTAAACTTCCTTGTCATGGGCTGGAGGGATAGCTCAGCCGTTAAAGGCTAGGTTCACAACCAAAAACTTCCTTGTCATGCTAATTACAGTAAACTCATCAATGCTCTCAGATCCTGGGAGGTTTTGTCAAGGTAAATTCCCAGTGTTGCTGAAACACACTTTGTAAAGGCCCTAAGGATGGGCAGTTTCTTCTTAATGTTCTCAGTGACTCAGGAAGATTCCTAACAGTGTGCTTTGTCCTGAGTATGGACCCACTGAGCTAGCCTGTTCACCTCCACACTGCTGGCCCTGATTGCCTTGTGGGACCCACTGAGCTAGCCTGTTCACCTCCACACTGCTGGCCCTGATTGCATTGGGGCACAGCTCCTGCCCCATCACTTCCTTCCTCACAGAACCTCAAAAGGGTGTTTTTGAGTCTTGAGGGTTTCTTCTAGTCCCTGTCAATGTTTTTGCATCTAGCTGACTTTTCACCTTCTAATTCAAGGCCAGCCAGAAAATAGTAGAATCCTGTTCAGTAGAAGTAATAAGAACAAACCAAAGGTGAGGAGAGAGATTAGAGAAGCTTCCTGTAAATGACTCTGAAGTGCTCCAGTATTAGCATGGAAGCCAGTACACTGCCCTGTTCTTATCTCTTCCAGGCCTACTGTGAGCTGGATAAAGGAGTTTTCGAGAAGAATCCACTTCAACTACTTCCTCAGTGTTTCTGTGAAGTCAATGTGAAAGACTAGGAGTGAGACAGACTCCCTGGAAGGCAGACAGACAGGACGAGGGGTGGTGGCTAGATAATAAAGATAGTGAACTTCCAAGATGGCTGGCTTCCTCCTCACCCCTCCCACCTGAGACAAAAGCCTGGCAGCTTAAAACAAAGGCCTTGTGGGTTTTTTCTTCTACCAGTAGGTCTCCTGCTGTTAGACCCGAACAAGTTCAAAGCCTGCTCAGGACATGCCTACACAATAGTTGTGGAACAGTCAGCCATCCTAACTGTCTTCAAACTGGCCAGCCCTAAATTAGGGGAAGAAGATTCTTGAGAGACTTCAAAATGCCTAGCCCTGAAGAAGAGACTGAGTTTTTGGCTTCCGAGTCCCCTCTCTGCTTTGCAGAGGGTCTTTCTCTGTGTGCCTACTGCATGTGGGCGTTTCCTCACCCCCATAAAAGCCTATCATCAGCTACTGATTCCATCTGCTCCTGCCTTCTGTGTTTGAGATTGCTCCTCTGCTACCTGTTGGGCTCAAGATTCTTCCTGCCCTTTAGTTCCTTAACTGTTAGAGAAAATGAACCCAATCAAGACCCCTAGACAGTAACAAAGTATTAAGCAGATGGTGACCTAAAGAACTCCTTTCATAACAGAGCAGCCAATAGAACTAAGTGTTCTGCATCCAATCCAGCAGCCACTAGCCACATGTTGCTCACTCTTTAGCACATAGCTACTGCAAGTGAGGGGCTAAATTCTTTATTTTACATGGTTTTAATGAAGCTAAAAGTAAGTAGTGGCATGCAGCTGGTAGTTAGCTTAATGGGCAGTACGGTTCTTTCTACTGCATAGAGTTGTTAAATACAACTCACACAATGAGATTCCCTGGTAGTCAAAGTCTGCTTCTCACATTTATTAGCAAATAACCACAGGCAAGTCAATGACACTTTTGTAGATAATATATTTTTGTAACTCCTGGTCTTCCTTTATAATAATGTTGCCTGTTTCATCAGGCTGACATGGGGATCAAGTAAGGTATAAAGTTCTTAAAATAGTGTACAGCAAACAGCAAGCACTGAGTAAATGCTAATCGTTATCTTGCTTTGCATTTCTCCAGAAGCAAACCCTGAGATAAGAATTTGGAGGGAAGTCATTTGCATTGTACCAGTGAGGATATGAGTAAGTGAGAAAGAAGGAAGACAGGCATTACAGAGCACTAAGGAGGGGATTCCTGCTTTAGGCAATTGGTGCTTAATCCCCAGGACATCCCTTGGGCCACAGAAAAAAGAACATCTTAGATTTGCCCTACCCATTCTACATGGCCAACCTCTGTGGCCACAGAAATCCCCAGGCAGGTAGTTTAGGTGCTTTTAGGGTAAGCTATGTTGCAGGTGGCAATGATAAACACTGGCAAAGCACCAAACCACCAAAGCTTCCACAGCTCATAATACACACATCTGCCACTGCTGACCCATCCTACAAATAGGCAGGATTAAGTTCCAATCCAGAATATGCTGTGAAAGATGAGTCACTTGGCTTGTGATAGCCTGCTGTGGCTTCTCCCAGATGTCAAGGTCTTTTAATGGCCTCTTAGTCCTAGATCCAGTTCCCTTCAGTACCTCTTGGAACAGCAAGCAAATACATAGGAGCATCAAAGCCTTCTATTCTCTCACAACAGTAAGTCAAATCTACACAAAGGCCTTTGGTTCTCAGGGAAATAGAAAGGACACACTGTTCAAATACTTAATCAGGGTGGGTATCTGTGGTACTTTAAATAAGAATGGCCCTCACATCTTCATATATTGGAATTCTTGGTCTCCAGTGAGTGGGACTGTTTGGGAAGGATTAGGAGGTGTGGCCTTGTTGGAAAAGGTGTGTCACTGGGGGTGAGCTTTGAGGTTGTAAGACTAATGGCATTCTCTGTCAGATGCTCTCTCTGTCAAATGCTTGTGAATCAAGATGCAAGCTCTCAGCTACTGTTCTTGCACCATACTTCCTGACTGCTGCCATGTTCCCTACCATACTGATCATGGACACTAACCCTCTGACACTGTAGCCCCAAATAAACTCTTCTGTAAGTTACTTTGGACATGGTATCTTATCACAGCAATAGAAAAGCAAACAAGGCAACATCTCAATCAATCTATTTTTTCTTATTGAGTAGACCCTATTCTCTCAAATCTCCATTTTAGAAGTTTCCTTTGGCCATGAAAGATAATTATAATGGGTTTATTTAATGTATATGGATTACCTTTTTCAGGTTAAACTAAGTTTTCACAAGTACTACTAAAAAAGTTAATGATCACAGCATATATATGTATGGCTATTCACAATACATTTAACATTGTATTAATCTGGGTGCTTTAGCTGAATATAACAGAGTCTTCTAAGCTAATTTAAATAGGACAGAATTGTATATAAGTTATTGGGTGGTGTTTTATTCTAGTTGTGCTTTTTTGGCAGAACAGCTGAGAATGGGAAATTTAAAAAGAAGAAAAAGTGGTCACATTTCTGAGCCTTGGAAATATAAGATAAATATTGGAAAGGCCCATCCTATTGAGTCATCAATGACAGAAGGCAGAAAGGCAAGCTAACTGACCATTTTGTGAAGCCTCTTTTATAAGAAATCTAGTCCTGCTAATAAAGAAAGAGCCCTCATTGGGCCAGCAAGATGGCTCAGCACCTGCCTTCAAGCTTGATAACCTAACTTCAATTTCTAAGACACATAGGTTGGAAGGAAAGACCTAATTCTTGTAGGTTGTCCTCTGACCTCTACATGCACACCATGGCACATGTACATACACACACACACACACACACACACACACACACACACACACACACACACATACACATACAACATAAATCTAATTTTTTAAAAAGCCCTCAAGATCTAGTTATCTCTCAGTGACTCTACCTTTCAACACCATTTCAATGACAAGACCTGAATCTTGTATGGGACACATTCAAACTATGGCCGTTTCCTTATAGGAACCAGGTCTGGGTGTTATATAGCCAGGAATAATGCATTCTGGAACAACCAACCTCATTATGAAAATGTTCTAGTAGGAAACTAGCCCTCATGGATCTCATCAATTTCTCCTTCCCAGGGTGATCCATCTTTGGAGATGTGGGTTGTAGTCTGGTTATCCTTTGCCTTTCATCTAGTATCCACTTATGAGTGAGTACATACCATGTTTGTCCTTTTGAGTCTGGATTATTTCACTCAGGATGATATTTTCTAGTTTCATCCATTTGCCTGCAAATTTCATGATGTCATTGATTTCTACTGCTGATTAGTATTCCATTGTGTTGAAGGGCATCTAGGTTGTTTCCAGGTTCTGGATATTACAAACAATACTGCTATGAACATAGTTCAGCATGTGTCCTTGTGGTATGCTTGAGCGTTTTTTGGGTATACGCCCAAGAGTAGTATTGCTGGGTCCTGAGGTAGATTGACTCCCAATTTTCTGAGACACTACCATACTGATTTCTAAATTGGCTCCCACCAACAGTGGAGGAGTGTTCCCCTTGCTCCACATCCTCTCCAACATAAACTGTCATCAGTGTTTTTGATCATAGCCATTCTGACAGGTGTAAGATGGTATTTCAGTGTTGTTTTAATTTGCATTTCCCTGATGACTAAGGATGTTGACAATTCCATAAATGTCTTTTGACCATTTGAGATTCTTCTGTTGAGAATTCTCTGTTTAACTCTATAACCCATTTTTTAATTGGATCATTTTGTATTTTGATGTTTAGTTTCTTGAGTTCTTCATATATTTTGGAGATCAGCTCTCTGTCAGATGTGGGGTTGGTGAAGATCTTTTCCCATTCTGTAGGCTGTCATTTTGTCTTATTGACTATGTCCTTCCAAGGAAACTCTTATTAAAGAAAACATTTAATTGGGGGCTGGATTACAGTTTCAGAGATTTAGTCCAATTATCATCATAGTGGGGAGAATGGCAATATGTATGCAGGTGTTGGAGCAGTAGCTGAGAGCTACATCCTGTTCTTTAGGTAGAGAGAGAGAGAGAGAGAGAGAGAGAGAGAGAGAGAGAGAGAGACTCTGAGCCTGGAATGAGCTTTTTAAACCTCAGAGCCCACCCCCAGTGGACATGCTTCCTCCAACAAGGTCACACCTCCTAATCATTCTAATCCTTCTCAAATAGTGCCACTCTGGATGACCAAGCATTCAAATATACATTCTTATTCAAACTACCACAGCTACCATAACCTTCTACATATTCAACTGTAATAGTCTCCTTAACTAGTACCCTGGCTTTTACTACTTCATTTTCCACATAACTCTCAGAGGGATCATTTAAAAGTACATGTTATACACATTATATTGAGTCACTTCCATTTTGATAATTTTCTACACAGTTAGGATAAAAATATACTTTCTCATAGCTTTTTAAGATCTACATGCTCTAGGTTTTGTCATCTGTGCAGTCATCCTGTTCCAGTCTCCCCTCATCCATAAACCCATTCTGGCTTTGCGGGTACTTCAATTTATCCACCAAGTCCTTTCTGTCCCCAGAGCCTTGGCACTTGCTCCCTGCCCTGGCCATAAATTGCTCTCACTAGTAGTTCTCCCCTACTAAGACACATACAGCACCACCAGAACATCTTTGGGGTCTGTCCTTATCACTGGTCAATGGAGCTCAGTTGTCAGCTTAGAAATCATTGTCAGCAACCTAAAACAAACAAACAAACAAAACAAACTTTACTGAAACTCTAAAGAATTTCCTTCAATAGCTTTATGACATCAGTGTATTTCCTTCCCAGGATTTACTGGTCTTCAATGTTATCTCTGACAGGTAGTTTGTTTCTCTCATAGAATACAAACTCCCTTCTTGAGTAGAATGTAGACTCCCTTCTTGAGTATCCTTCTCATCACCCAGAACAGTGCTCAGCACAAAGGTCAGCTGATCACATCTGAAGACGAATGGAAGCACATAAAGGAGTTTCATCTGAGTGCAACAGGCTGGACCCAAGACAGTATACACCAAAGCTGGAACCTAGACTCTACAGCATGAAGGTTTTGAGTGGAGTCTTGTTTGTAAGGTAATGACAGACTCTAGCTTGTATATGGTCTACACTGGCATCAGGAGAGCCACTCAGTGAAAACATTTCTAATGGTTATTGCCTTCCATTCAGGAAAAACAAGGGCCATTCTTACTCTTCTATGAGATCCAACTTTGTAGAAATATAAATTTAAAATAAAGAAGTTTCACACCACAGTATGAATGAGAGCAACATGAGATGTCATTGCAGGTTTGTTTACTCAAACATTTTCACATCCTTGCTGCAGCCCCCTTGAACTCACCGTGCCTACCCCCAGCTTAGCCTGTGACTCACAAGTATCATGTGGCAAAGTCCAGCAGAGGCCACAGCCTTGACCTTCCCTTCCTTTTAAAGACCTCAGATGTTCTCAGGTGTCCTTCCATAATTGAGATCCACAATTAGTCACCTCATCTCTGATCCCCACTTTTCTGTTCCAGCTAAACTCAACCTTCAGCCCACACAATGGAATGGACAAAAATGAGGTAACGGTTTTCTGTGTGAGTCACTCTGCCTGATTCTGTTCAGAGAGCACTGTAGGGTGAGCAGCCAGAGTCCAGGCAAATGTTTCAGCCATCCAAGAACTGGCAGGCAGCCCAGAAGACACTCACCTGATGATGGACTTGCCGGATGAAACTAAGAGGAAATGGTTCCCAACAGCTGCAGAAAGAACCTCTTGGCTCCCGCACAGCAACACTCTTCTCAATTAAAATCGCTGTCATCATTCATGCTGCACCGTGAAACCCTTCCACACCATGTTCACATTTCTACAGACCTCCTACTCTGGATATTAAAGACGGGTCCTTTATGTGCAAGGGCAACATCTCTAAGACACCGTTCCACCCAAATGGCCCCTATATCTTGCATAGAAATGGTTTGCAGACTCTGAAAAGGAAAACACAAGGAGAGATGTCCATAAAGCTGTTTCTCTTTGTTGAGTAGTCAGAAGAAAGTGGTAAGTGGTTGGCTGTGTTTTCAAAAAACTTTTTTTGGTTATTCCCGAGAGATCCTCCAATTCTTCCCAAAGAGTATCTCTCAGATGCCGTCAGCTGAACAGACTGGCAGCCAAGCAGAGGTGTTCAGAGAGGTCTCCAACTAATGCAGCCAGAGGAAAGCTGCCAGAGAAGCAGGACTCCTTAGATAAGTAAATTGAAGGATATTTCGGGGATAAAAATAAATCCTTTTTGAAGATGAAAGATGGAGAGTCGCTGTATATACAAATTTCCCTGTTCTGAACGGTGATGATGCCAGGCCAACTCTGCAGACCAATGACATAAGCAGAGATATTCTCAGACATGCTGGATGGCCTTTCCTCCTAAAGCATCTGCCCCACCCCATGACCACAGGACTTCCCTGTACGGTGTTCGGAATTACTTTGTTTTGTTCATAATCCTGGTGGACCTCCACTGGAACCTTTGGGTTAAGGGGAATTCTGCAGAAGGATCAGGGAGACCAATAGAAACACAGAGGTTGGCAAAATAAAGCTAGGATGTCTAGCCTACTGTGTGTGAGGATACTGTTTCAGATGTTTAGTTTCCAAAGTAGTCAGCCCTATAAGAAACACAGAGATCAAGAATCTACTCAAGACTGAAGTATTTCAAGTCACAGATTCCAGAACTCATTACAGCAACTAAACAAAATACTGGGGGAATTAGAAACTGAAAATGTCCCCTCCTAATATAGAGGGGTTAAATGTAGAATTTTGGAGTTCTGACTTGGTGAAGTTGAGAGAAAGGCATAGTCAGTGAAGACAAACATGGACACTTTAGACTAAGTGTTCAGTCACAGGAGAAGAAGAAAAGACACTAATGGGAGATCTTGTGCTACCGGTTCCTTCGTAATTATTGGCGATCAGTGGTCTGCAAGGAGAAGTTCTAAGAACCCAGTGGCAGTCGAGCAGCTGGTGAGTAGCCTAATGACCATGGCAGTTTCAAGACCTGAAGGTGGTAGGAAGGACTGTTCAAAAATGTGCTGCCAGCTGCACACAGAACTCTATGGTAGAGCATTTGCCTGGCATGCACTATGGAACCTCTGCACAAGAAGAGATAAGGAGCAGGGAGGGGCGGGGGAGAGGGAAAGGGAAGAGAAGAAATATGCTGCCTTTATGAGACAACTCTGTCATACCATATTCACATTAAAGGGGGCAGAGAGGAACTAGAAGACAGTAGCAGAAAGATTTTTTTTCATCATTAAAGAACTCAAAAAACAAAACCCAACTGACCCCTAGTACTGAAGGGTTCATGGCCAAATTTTAGGTAACTGAGCATGCAGTCACGAAGTTGTATATGTTTTATAAAATCTTGCTCCCAATTCTACCACAAATTTCAACTCTTCTGTCTCCCAATAAAGCAGCCTTGACCCTGAGCTTGAAAACGTAACACTCATGTAATATGTGGGACAGGTAGCTCACAGCGTGGCGTGGCGTACTCTTCCCCAGGGAATATAGCTTCTTTGTCATGGAGTCCTTTTAGTGACATAATAATACAGTGTAAGGCAGCATTTACTACCTGAGCTAAGTGCTAAGTATATGCCTATATAACTCTATACACACCTAAGGTAAGTACTACACATGCACAACATGCATGTGTCTCAGTCAGGGTTTCTGTGAAGAGACACCATGACCATGGCAACTCTTATAAGATAAACATACCATTGGGGTGGCTCACTTATTTCGGAGATCCAATCCATTATCATCATGGTGGGGAGCATGGCAGCATGCAGGCAGACATGGTGCTGGTTACATCTTGATCAGAAGGCAACAGGAAGTGGACTGTGACACTGGAAGTAGCTTGAGCTTAGGAGAACTCACCCCCACAGTGACACACTGCCTCCAACAAGGCCACAACTACTACAAAGCCACACCTCCTTATAGTATCTCTCCCTTTGGGGGCCATTTTCTTTCAAACCACCACAGCATGTATAAACATACTTGCTATGTAGTTTACTAAGTATCTTAGCAGGTACTGAACATTTTTTTCTTCTTTGCATAGTTATTTTTTGAAAAATAAAATTTTAAGAGAATATTTTCAAATAGTGTTAATAAATAATACATGACTGAGAATAATTTTTATTTGTTGTATTCATTCTTACTGATAAAAGGTAAATCTCACAAATGGATACTCAATCACCTGAAATACTGAGAAAATGAATTTATCAAGGTTAGTAACTAAGCCTAATATCTTGATTGGTTATAATACAAGATTCCCTGGCTTGAAATAAAAGATCAAACAGTTACTTTCCATTCCCAAAGGTCAGTCAATAACTATGTTTTCCCTGTAGGATCTTCTCTTACTTCCTATCATCACTAGTCCCCACTCTTCTCCACAAACTAAATATAAAATGTACCTACTAAGCATAGAATGTGAGCAACAGAATATTCTTGAATGTATGCCAAAACTAAACAGCTCCAAATTATAAAAAAGCACACAGATCCAAATGGCCTGCTCTAAGTAGGAAGATGGTTTAAATTCCAGGGTAGCACCAATAATGTAGTGTGTGCTGTATCCTTGATAACTAGAGAACACAACTAAGAGGTGAAATAGTACCTTTCACTCCCAATGACTCCCTTGAGGAATTTGTGTTTCTTGTTCCCATAATGTTAGGTTCTGCTGAGGGATGTTAGGGAATCCTGGTAGACAGAAAGTAGCTATTGGTGTTTATAGTTCTGGGGATCAAGTTCAGAGCCCCACACATGCTAGGAGAACATCCTACCAGTAAGTTATATCCACAGTCCCAAAAGTAGAGATGTGGACTGTTTGAAGGACAACATGGTCCATGACAAAACTACCAAAGGATAGTGACTTATTAGCTTCAAACAGGAAAGTGACATGGCATAAGGCCCTATGAGCATATGGATCAACTATTTGGATATAGCTTTGAACAATGCATCAGCAGATATTTGTAAGGAGCCAGAGAACTTCACAGTTCTAAAAAAAAAAAAAAAAAAAAAAGAAGGGTCATTGGCCATCAGACAACTTGGTTGCTATCAGAAAGGACTTTAGCCTGACATATCCAGGGAGAGAGTAAGCAAACTGAGGTTTAGAGCTCAAGTCAACATCTAGACATTTAAGGACATTTGGAGTGCCCCAATTTTTGTCTTTTGGGTGAATATATTCCTGAATTCTAGTAGATTTTTTTGTACTTTATGACTTCTCTTTTCCACTATTTGATAAATCACCATTATTGTTGTGACATCAAATGTAACACATAGAGAGCACATAGTTGTTGTTTCTACGTAGAGATAACTTCTGTGTTAGGCTATATAGTCATAGGGTAAATAGAAAATGGTCTCTGGTAACAGAAAAGTCAATAAGCCTAGTTATTCAGAATGAGGCTAATGCAGTTGTTTAAGAGACAATGAAAATTGGAGTGCTAAGAGTCAACATTCACCAATGAAATATTCATAGAGACAGCTGTTCTCAGGACAAAGATCTGTGGAAAGTTAAAAGATCATGTTGGTGTGTTCCATTCAGAGAAACTTCTACCATGAGGAATTACAGAAACTATACCTGCAACAAAGTTCAGTTTATGGAACAGAAATATTCAAAATGGCATAGCTAGAAAAACAAACCATGGATGTCTGTGCTAAACAAGTTGGTGGTGAAAAAACTCCATGGATGTCTGATCTGTAGATGGATAAAAAAACAAAAAAACTTACGATGTCTTAGAGTTTTCACATGGTCTTTTACAGCCATTTGTGGCTTCAGACATTGCAGTCTGTGCTCAGACTAAAATGCAGAGCAATTTTTCCTTCAGAACCACAGTATTTGGCAATGAGTAGGTACCACGTGAGTGATAAGATAAATTATAAAATAATTCTCAGAGTGCAATGTTCAACTTGTCTTTATATTAATTAGGTGTGATTTGGAGAAGGGAACAATGTTTTCATGAGTAAATCAACTCATTTTTTGACAAAGGGATGAATAGCCAAGTTACAACAGTGATAAATTGTTTGCATTTGTGGCCACACTCTCCTCCCCACACCTTCTGACACTCTGAATGCTTTTAGGGATTGAATGTTTGAACCTCCACCCTCATTCATACATACGTGGAAACACTAACTGCAATATGGTGGTATTTGAAAATGGAGCCCTTGGAAATAAGGAGGTTTAGGAGAAATGATGAGGGGAATGCCCATCATAAAGATATTTGTGTGTCCTTATAAGAAGAGAAGACATCAGAGCCCTCCCTGCATCCTGGTGTAAACGGTTGGTATGTGAGTCCACAGCAAGATGAAGTATGCCTACAAGACCCAGAACAGAGCTCACCTTCCCAGCACCTTGATCTTAGACTTCTCAGTTTCAGGATTCACTAAAAACAAACTTCTATAATTTAAGTTGCC
>CABHPR010140577.1:0-26152 GCA_902168415.1 Peromyscus melanophrys | reverse complement strand
TGGAGAGGAACCCGCGTGCCCACGCTCCGCTCCGCTCCGCTCTCGGCGAGCCGGGGCTCAGACGTCCCCGTGGGCGTTCTGGCCGAAGGCAGTAGTTCCCGAAAGCCCTGGGGACGCGGGCTCGCAGGGACGACCGGAGGGACTTCCCTAAGGGCCCCCGCGTTTGCTCGGATTCGAACCCCGGCTCTGCTGTGGATCTGCTGTCGTTTATCCAGCGGTCCCCCTGGTGAGGGGACAGGTTGACAAGCCCTGCAGAGTGTGGTTGTAAGTTCCCACGGGGGAAGGCAGTGACTCCTTCTAGAGGTTTGTCCCCAGCATCTGATGCCGGAATGCCCCCCAGGGATCTGCTTTAGTCATCCGCAATCGAGAATGACCTTTGAAGAGTGCTCAAGGGATGACTAAGTACAAGTGTGATGACATATACGGATGAAAAATGTCAGAACGAAGCCCGTTACTTAGTATGCTAACAAAAGGGTGATTTTAAAAAAGAAAGCATTGTCGTGGTGGAGGGGTGGTGGTGTGCATGACAGAAAAAAAAAAAGTGCTTCAGACCTCTCAGCGACTGTTGCTGAGATTCTTATAAAGGGACTGGTTAGTTACACGCAGTTCCACTAAGGGGAAAGTGTGGACTGAAGACGCTCTTAAGTTCACTGGTAACTTCATCCAAGTTGGAAAGACAGTTTCACTGCTTGTCTTGGTACACAGTGCTGGCTATGCAGATATCTCTGGCTGGCTTCAGTGCGGTGTGCCCTCTTGCCTAGCTCTGCTTCCCTAAGCCTGGCCTTTTTCCTCCAAGGTTTGTCTGACCTCTGCACTTCTCATCCTGTAAGCCCTTCGGATCTGGTTCTCTCTGTTCCCACTACATTGATTTATTCTGTGCACTGTATTAAAACACACACACACACAGACACACACACACACACACACACACACACACACACACACACACACACACGCCTCTTAAAATATGGGTGTAAATGGAATGACCTAAAATTAGAAAACACAGGGGGTAAAAAAATCTGTGACCTGTCTAGGCAAAGATTTCTTAGATATGACATCAAAGACATGGTAAAGAGAGAGAGAGAAAAAAAAAAAACTTGTGCTTTAATAAAATAAAAACTCCCCTCAAAGGACGAAAGTCATACACCAAGAGAAAAGTGTTTGCACACCAGAAATCCAAGAAAGGACTTATGCAAAACAAAACAATCAAACAAAAAACACTCAAAATGCAAAAAGCAGGGCCAGCAAGATGGCTCAGCCAGTAAAGGAATTTGTTCCACATGTCTGACAGCCTGAGTTTGATCCCTGGAACCCAATTAAGGGTGGAAGAAAAGCAGCTCTACAGCTATCCCCTGCCCTCTGAAGGCCTATACCATGTGTACCTCCCCCCCCCACATACACATACAACCTAAACTAAAGATGAATTAAAATGCAATGAATTGTTAAATGCAATAAAAAAAGCTCAACATGAAAAAATGGGCAGAAGATTTTGAATGACACCAAATAAGATATGCCAATATCAGATGAGCATTTTAAAATGTTTCTAAACATAATTAAACACTGGGGATATACTTTGGAAAATTCTTTTTAGATTTCTTAGAAATTCTTATTTTTATGTATGAATGTTTGTTGCCTGCATGTATGTCTGTGTACCATGTATGTTCCTGGTGCCCATGAAGGTCAGAAGAGGATGTCAGAATCCCTGAAACTGGTGTTACAGATGGTTAAAAGCCACCATGTTAATGCTGGGAATCAAACCCCAGATAACCCAGAAACCTATCCAGTCCAGTACATCCAGAGCTGAATGCATCATCTTCTCCACCTGCTTGGTGTTTTTCTCTGTATTATGTACGTTAGTTGGGATAAGGTTGACATTCACCCAAACCAGATATTAGTCACCCCTACATGCAGTGCCATGTCTGGTCCTTCTCAGAAACCATAATTACTATCACTGTGGTGGTTCAGGTCTTCATTCCATTACTCTGTTATCTAGCCATCTTGTCCCCTTCAAATTTATCCTCACAGGAACCAGGGCATTCTAGTAAAGATACAACCTAAAAATGGCATCCCCTTTCTAAAAAAAATCTTTGGAAAGCCAAGAGAAATCCCACGCTCCTTTACATATCGCCAAGATTATCTATAGGATGTTTAGTGCCTGCCTCCTTAGCCTCCTTACATGCTGTGTACCATGAACTTTCTTCAGTGATACTGGCCCACCTGTAGTTCCATGTCCAAGCCATGTGCACTTTGCTGTCACCTCAGCATGGAATCCTGTCTTCTGTTTTCAGCCTAGATCATTACTATTCATCCTCTACACTTGGGCACTTTTCCCAGAGAGATCTCTAAGCCTCTAAGCAACGGTGTCTCCTCCATTACAACACTGTGTCTATAAATGAGTTAAGTTTGTTTAAAATTGTCTGCCTGTATAGGCCCCATGCCCAAGCAGTAGATGGCCAACACAAAACAAACTCAATGGTGTATTTGTAGATATGTGTCTCAAATTGCTCTGCTTGGACATTTTTTTTTATTTTACTAGTCTTTTTACTTGTATATAATAGTTTCTAGTTTTGTGTTATTATGGGTTTTGTTTTTGTGTCTGTGGGTTTCTTGTACTTTTTCACTTTTAAAATTCTGTTTTGTTTGCTTTTTTATTGGCCTGTTTGTTTTCTAAGGAAAGAAAGAAGGCATGGGTGGGGGGTTGGCAGGAAGGATCTGGGAGGAGCTGGGAGAGGGAAACCATAATCAGAATGTATTGAATGAATTTTCAGTGAAAAAAATATAAATAAATAAAATTGCCTTCCTGTATTTCTTCTTCATCAAAATAATTTAATGAAGTCAGTGACTTGTCCTGCTCATAACCTCTTCTCTAGGCTTAGCCTTGTGCATGCCCATAGTAGGTTCACAGTGTGTATTTATAGGTCATTATGGATCCATTAGTAGTCAAGAAATTTCTTTCAGTTACACTTCCTATTTTATGCAATGCAGGTGTGTGTTATGTTCAAAATGACTGCCAGAAAGTCATTGGTAGAACTTCAGACATAAGCATGTCTTGTTCATACCTTTTCAGGAAGTTATTTGTGTTGAAAGGCTTATGATACATATCATACATACTTCATATGCACATGGTGGAATAGGTCAGCAAAGTTCTGGTCAGTCATTTTTTAATGACTTTTTATATTTTATTGAATACTTTCTTGTTGATTCATAATAAGTGGATATTGCCAAAAAGAGTAGTTTCCTGAGGGTCAAAAAGAAGAAAAGTTGTGGCAATCTTTCCCCTCTTCAGCTTAACAAATAGAAGTGGCAAACCTTGCCTAGTCTGTTTTTGCAGGACCATTCTGTGGTGGTTGCCTGTTTCTCCCTCCCTGTTACAAACAGCTTTCAAATAGGATTGATTCTCACCCCCACCCCAAGCAACTTATTAGGGAACCCTATAAACTTAGGAAAGTTGAAACAATTTTACAGTGAGCCTCCACAGCTTCCTAGATTTGCAGCTGTTAGGAGGTCACTGCGTTTGCTTCATAATCCATTTTACCATCTAGCTGGACATCAGCCGATCTTCCTTTTTTGATACATTTCCAAGGGTCTATCATTTCTTCCCCCTAATCCAAGCTGAGCTTTGAGTATTTTCCATTAAGACAGCTACCTCTTCTTAGCATATGCTGCTGTACCATTTTAACAATGATGACAGCAGTTAGAATGCAGACAGATTTCATTATTAGAGCAAATTGCAAGTCTTGTGCAACAGAAAGAGTGCAATAGTTACAGGGAATGATAATTCCAGGACTGAAGAAAGATGAGGGAAGGTCCTTTTTTAACTTAACGACAAGGATGAAGCCTGAGGACTTTTCTACTTCATGTTCCTTCTTTCAGGAAAATAGCAAATCCTTCCTGAGGGTGAACGTTTGTCTATTTTATTTTTGAGATATCATTAAGATATTTTTATACCCGTTGTCAGTAACTCAGCTTTAGTGTCTTCCCTGAGAGGAACCCTTCCCCATCTTCTGGCGGTAGCCACAAAATGCAGCCTGCAGATGCACACTGTCACAGCAAGTTATTCCTTGTGGCTTTTCCACTCCACTGTCATCAACATTATAGGCTACTTTTATTTTAAAGCAATAACATAGCTGAGATGCTTCATTACATCATGGACAAATTGTAATTACCGTACATCTAAAAGAAGCCATCCTTCAGTTTTCCTATTCGAGCTTGTTTCCCTGTTGAAAAGAACCCGTCAGGGGACTGACTAAACTCCATCTGACCTTATTGTGAATAGAGAATATTATTTTACTCTGACGCTGGCCTTTTAACCTACATGCTCCCACAGATTGCCTTTGTTAGAGGAGATCTTCATTAATATTCGGAGAGTCTGGAGACCTTGAATTGATTTATCGTCACTATTTTCCTACAAATAAGTGGTAATTAAAGATAACACTCCTCTAGAGGAGACTATATTTACTAAGCTTAAAAAAAAGACTTGCTGTTCCTTTATTGTGTATTGATTTACTTAGGGAAAGAACACTTTTTATTTGCCCAGTGACCTTATGTATTCCTTATATGGTCATATAAAGTACACATGTAGAAGAAAGAAAAGAGCAAATCTGGAGTTATTTTCTGTGAAATATAAGGAAAATGTTATTTGCAGTAATCTTGGCTCAATAGTTGAGAGTAACCAGGAGAAAGGAGTCACCTAAAGTCCTATGTTTTTATGTAAAGTATATGTATATACATGGTGCACACACATACAACATGGGCAAAACACTCATACACATAAAAATAAAACAAATGTTTAAAAGAAAAGAAAAATATAACAATAACACAATCATGGATTTCGAGTGAAAGAGAGGGTATTCCCTACAAAATCATGGCTAATTTATATGCATTTAATGCAAGCAGACACTACATAGTTTTAAAGCATAAAGCCAAACTATCTATCCCTGCTTATTATTTTTTTAGCATAGATTTTTGAAGGAACTACCAACTATCAAATGAGTTAGAAATAAATAGCCAATACACATACAGGGAGAGGGGAGCAGGGAAGAGGAACATCTCTAGAAGCCACCATGTGGTCATGGTGTTTTCTCACAGCAATAGAAAAGTCACTAAGACAGAAGTTGGTACCAGGGAGTAGCCTGTTGCTGTAACAGTCCTGACCATGCTGGTTTGGGAAAGAGTGTGGAAGGAAGTGGTTGAATGCTTTAAGTGGGACTTAATAGACCATCCTGTTAGGAGACTGGAAGACAATAGTGATGAGAGCAATGTGAGAGAGACACTCAGCTTAAGAGGTTTCGGGGGGAGATATATTAGCAACTGGACTATAGACCAATCTTGTGATATTTTGGCAAAGACTGTGGTTGCTCTTTGCCCCTCTCCTATGAGTCTGTCTGATGCTATATAGGAGAGTTTGGAGCTAATTTCATCGGCAGAGGAGATTTTAAGGCGGCCTGCTATTGACTTTGGCTTGGTTACTAGTGATTACTCTTAGGTAGGTCTATAATGAAGAAGAGCAATCAGGGCAAGAAGAAGTACAAAAGATACAGTTTGAGGGGAAAAAGGACACCAGGGAATGTAATGCTGGAGCCAAGACTTGTGCTGACACAGATAAGGAAAGCCCATATTCAAGAAGTAATAATGGAAGTGGTGCCCCCAGGGCAAGATTCCACCCAGCCGATCCAGCTATTTGTGAAAGGCAAAAGCCTGAGGGGTTTTTCTGGTCCTTAAAAAAACAACACAAATTAAAATTTAGGCAAATGTAATTCAAGGAGAGGGGTAGTTTCCTTCCCAAGCCGGCAACATTGGCCATGTGGTTCTGACTTTAGGGTCATGAAGGACACAGGAGTAAAGGGGTTTGATACTGAGGCCACATGAGTGCCTGGTAAGGGAATCCTTGGTAGGAGAGGCCATTGCCTGAAGCTGTGAAAGTGAAGCCTGGATTTCCCTGGAGACACCAAGATGTTGGAGATGCCAGAACTGTGGGATATGGATACCTGCCAAGAAGAGCTGCAGACAGGGAGTGGAATCAGCCCAAGAGAAAGAAGTGTGTTGCAGTCAGAAAAAATGGAAGAGAAGAGGCATCTAAGCCCTTTGACATCAGACATAGAGTTACAGGATTTGGAGTTTGCTCTGCTGGAATTTGGTCTCTTTTTGGTCCATTATTCCTACATTCCTATTCCTCCCTTTTGTAATGGAATATATATTCTGTGTCATTGTATGTTGGAAATAGGTAGTTTGCTTTTTTATTTTACAGGGGTTTACAGTTAAGATTTTGCCTTGAGTCATAAAAGAGACTTTGGAATTTGAACTTTTAAACTGTGTTGAGACCGTGAAAGACTAATGAGACTTTCAAAATGGAACTAAATGTGTTTTGCATTATGATGTGGCCACAAGCCTATGGGGACCAGGGAATGGAATGAGATAGTTTGAATGAGAATGACCCCTGTCTTAGGGTTTCTGTTGCTGTGAAGAGGCACCATGATCATGGCAACTCTTATAAAGGGCAACATTTAATGGGGTGGCTTAAGTTTCAGAGGTTTAGTCCATTATCATCAAGGTGGGACATGGCAGCATGCAGGCAGACATGGTGCTGGAGAATGAGCTGAGAGTCCTTACATCTTGATCCCCAGGCAACAGGAAGTGAACTGAGTGTCACACTGAGTGAAGCTTGAGCAAAGGAGACCTCTAAGTCCATCCCCAAAGTGACACACTTCCTCCAACAAGGCCACACCTATTCCAATAAAGCCACACCTCCCAATAGTGCCACTCTCTGTGAGCTTTTGGGAGCCAATTACATTCAAACTACCACAGCCCCCATAGGCTCAAATATTTTAATGCTTGATCTCCAGTTGGTGGAATTATTTGGGATGGATTGGGAGGTGTGGCCTTATTGTAGGAGGTATGTTACTGGGGAAAGGTTTTGAAGTTTCAAAACGTCATGCTGTTCCCAGTAAGCTTTCTGTGCCTCATGCCTGTCTGCCTGCTGCTGTGGTCCCCAACCTCTGAAAAGCAAGCCCCCAACAAACTCTTCCTTCTATAACTTGCCTTGGTCATGATGTTTTATCCCGGCATAGAAAAGAAACTGAGGCAGGATCTGAGTTCTCTTGTGGCCTCTGGAGGCCCTGAACACACATGATACACATGTACATGCAGACCAAGTTCCCATTCACACAAAATAAAAATCATAAATAAAATTGCCTTTAAATATATGTCTAGATGCACTGATTTCATTCTACAAACTTGACATCGTTCTTCATCCTGGGCCTAACCAATCTACATTTCCTAAAAGTGACCTACCAAGCTCTACAGTAGACACATCTCCCTCAACACCACTTCCTTTTTCTCTAACTTCAACTCAAACTGTTCTGCTTACTGCACACCTTCACAGATATCTGTGTGGCTCAGACTCCATTAAAAAAAATCTTTACTCAACATTTATTTCTTATTTTAACGTGCAACCATTGCTATTCCCATGGGCTTATGGGTGTCTCATAACGCAAAATGCATTCACTCCAACTTTGAAAGCCCTCAGAGGCTTTGACAGTACTAACATTTTTCAAAAGGTCAAAATCTCTTCTGAGACTCAAGTCATTCTTCTAACTGTGTGCCTCTGTCTTTCAGTACACAACTGTACAGAACAAACATTCCCATTCCAAAAAAAAAACAAAAAACAAAAAAGAGGAACATGATAAAGAAAGATTGTGCTAAAGAAAAATCCAAACCCAATAGGGCACAGGCCAATCTCTGAAGCTTCATGTGCAGCACCTGGGCCCCATGGTGGCATCATCTGGGCTCTAAAGGGCTTGATTAGCCCTGTCCCTCCATCTCTGCTGCCTGCAGCAAATATAACTTCTCTCAGAATAGCTCTGCTATGAGTTTTTCTCAGTAGATATCCTATAGTCTTGGCATCATTAGCATCTGGAAGTCTCCACTACAACTTAGAGTCTATCTTTACAGCTTTGCCCAGTGGCCTCTCAGTGTCCTCCTGCAAGGGATCCAGCCCTGTTACAGTGGCTTCTGGAAACTGGCACAAGCCACTATGACCCATAACCCTTACACTTTGCAAGACTTCAAAGTTAGCACCATGTTACTAACATGGCAAGATCCTGCTGCCAACCTCCATCTACAGTGACCTTGTGTGCTTTGGCTAGACCAGAAAAAAAAAACTTGCCTAGGCAGTTTGAGCTCTTCCTGTATTACCTTCCAGTTTTCTACTTGTTGGCATGTTCAGTTGTTACTTATTAGAGACACTTGTCTGTGATTGTACTTCTTAATAGTGTTTTGCCTTGAAAAAATTTTACTTTCAAGTAGTTTTATTTTGTTTTGCTTTATAAAATGGGGTTTCAAATATCTCAAGCTAGCTTTCTAATTTGCCATGTAGCTAAATTTGACCTTGAACTTCTGATCCTGCTGCCCCCACTTCTCTAGTGCTAAGGTTATAGTTGTATGCCACCATTGCCATTTTATATAGTCCTGAGGATGGAAGCCAGGATTTCCTGCATGTCCAATAAGCTTTCTAACCAACTGAGATACGGAGCCAGTCCCAGTCTTTGTTTTTAAATTAAAAAAAATTAGCAATAATAAAAGGACTCTTCATGTGGTGCTGGAGAGGTGGCTCAGTGATTAAGAGCACTTGCTGCTCCTGCAGAGGACCCTGTTTCCATTCCCAGCACCCACATCTGGTGACTCACAAGTGTCTGTAACTCCCACTCCTGGGGATCTAGTGCCCTCTTCTGGCTCTATGGGCACCTGCAGGGAATGGTGCACATACATATTAGCAGACACACACACAAATAAAAAGTAAATTCTTTTTTAAATGACACTCTTTACCAAAGAAGTTACACACATGAGGTTTTCAGAAGTAGTTATTGCATAATCATATTTATACAAATATAATTACATATTTATGAATTTATATCTATAGTTAGTTATAAGTTAAGTGAAGATAATCTACCTCTAGTACTAATGGTAAAAAAAAGGAAATATTTTGTTAAATTTCAGTTTTATTTTTAAGATCCTATGGCCTTTCTCCTGACTCCTGGAAGTATACTTTTGTGGGTAATTTTAACCATACAGAGGCCAATATAATTTTTATGTCTATTTTAAATTCCAGAGAAATATATGTGAAATTATAATTTCAATGAAAAGATACTAAATTTCTATGTCAAGCAAAGTTCTAGTGATTATGAAATGCATATATTGTGATGGCAATTTAACTCCCAGTAATGTTTTCTCTCACCTTCATTATAGACGAACAAGTATGTCTTGATTAAAAGCCAATTCAACTTCTATTTCATTACCATGATGAAGTCATTGTAGGTAACCACTTGCCGTAAAAGCACTTTTTATTAAATTCATTCAACTAAACTTTAAGTATGGCCACTTAACAAAACTAGGTATGTAACAAATACTTGGGCTCTTTCCCAGCACTGGAAAAATGCTTAGACTACAAGAGATATTTTTAGGACAATGTCCTTAGTATTGAACACATTAACATTTCTCCCAACAACAACAAAACTAAATAAAAGCCTGTGGAGTCTCTCTCTGAAAAGCATTACAAGTATTTCTGTCGCCATGCCTAGTTTTTCACCTGTGACATGAAACCAATTTCCATAATGCTTGGCATTTAAGCAGGCGTGACTGCACCTGTTGCTGGGCTAGCCCTTCAGGGAGTGGTTGAATCTTGGGGAAGACCCAAATCATTTGGTGATGGGAGGGGAAGCCCCAGCTGAAGGAAGAGAAAGCCACTTTTGGAACATATCAGTTACTGTTCCTACAAATGTATTGTAAGCAGACATTTACTCTCAACTCGTCACCCCCAGAAATCAATCCCCTTTCCCTAAGCATCATAGAAACAGATCTTGCTGGGTTATAACTGATGAGAAAATGCTAAAAATCATGAATATATTTAGGCTTTTATGCTACCTTGTAACTGTGCTAGATAGTATTGATCTGCTGAATGGTCTCTGCATCCTTGGCCTCTGTGAGCCTTTTTAATTATCTGCCTCTCCAACTACTTGCCAGAGTTTGGATCCTTTAGTTGTCCATTGAGGGTTAGGTTCTGTCTTCACTCCAACAATGTTTAGTTCTTTTTTCTTCATCTGTGAGATTATGATACATTTACATCATTTCCCCTTTCCTTTTCCTCTCTCCAAACCCTTCCATATACTTCTAGCTCTCTTTCAAATTCATGGCCTTTTTTCATTAGTTGTTGTTACGTGCATATATGTATGGTATATACATATATATTTCTAAGTATAACCTGATCAGTCTGTATACTGTTACTTGTATGTACGTTTTCAGGGCTGAGATAACCAATTGGTGTGCTCTTCCCTAGAGAAGACTGTCTCTCTCACTCTCAGCATTCCTTAGTTGTCTGTGCTTCTTGGTGTAGGGATGAAGCCTCCTGGGCTTTTCCCCATCCACTTCATCATGTCTATTGGTGGTGTCCTTGTTCAGCTCATGTTTAGGCAGTCATGTTGATGAGACTTTATGGGACACAAGGAATTATTTCAATCCGTTTGAATTTGCAAAGATTGTTTTCTGTCCCAATATGTGATCTATTAAAAAAAAAAACTTACATGTGTTGCTTAGTGGAATGTGTGGTTTTGTGTTTGGGTGGAATATTCTATAGACATTTGTTCTGTCAATTTGATGTATGATGAAAATTAATTCTGATCTACCTTTCCTCCCTCCCTCTCCCTCCCTCCCTCCCTCTCTTTCTCTCTCTATTTTTGGTCCAAGTGACCTGTCTACTGGAGAAAAGGGAGTGTTAAAATCACCTACTATTAACGAATTGGTGTTGATCTGTGTCTTTAAACCCAGTAGTAAACTTTTTTAGTGAAACTGGGTGCACCGAAGTCTGGTGCGTGCTTGAGGCACTGCTGTCTTCCTGGCTGTTACCTTGCCTAGAATGCAGTGTTCCTCTTTGTCTCTGACTGGTTTATGTTTGAAGCCTCTTTTGTCACACATTAGAACAGCAGTGCCTGCTCGCTTCCTTGTCCCATTTGACTTGAGTATTTGGTAGGTAGTGTGACAAAACCCTGAGATTTTCTAAAGAAGAAATTGTGTCCCAAAAGTACTGTGTTAAACTCCTGCTGGAGTTTCTGGGTTTCCAGGCTGCTCATCAGGTCATACTAAAAAAATCTCAGGCTAATCCCCCCTCAGGCCCCATACATCACCACCTTACAGGATATAGTATTTCAGGACACCAGCTGCTATAATCAAGAGTCAGTTCCTTAGAATATGTTTTTTCTTTGAAAACATATACTTTATATACATACCCTATACATATACACACATTTATCCTGTTGTATCTCTTTCTCTAGAGAGCTCTGATTACAAACCCCTTTGTTTTTACTTATCATGCTGTCTTTAGAAGTCATCTATATATTTGAACCAGGATGCTTATTTCAGTTTCTTACCCGAACTAAATCTCATTTTAGATGTCTCCACCTGATGCCTCCTTTGTTAGCTTTTCCTCACTGTGACAAAATACTTGAGGAAATGAATATAAAGGAGAAAGACTGATGCAGGCTGACAGTCTCAGAAGCTTCAGTCTGTCATCCCTCGCCCGAACTGCCGTGAAGCTGAGACAAAGCTGAACATCGTGATGGAAGAACACAGTAGAGGCAAGCTGCTTCCAGGAACTGGAAAGAAAACTTCAAGGAACCTAGTACAAAATATAGCCTTGAAAAGCACACTGCTTTCTCCAGCTGGGCCCTGCTTTCTAGTAGTCTGTTCAGCCCTCATGAGCCAGCCACCCCTGAACACTGCTTCACTGGGAGAAGCCTTCGACATATGAGACTTTGGAGGACATACTGGATGCAAACTGCCATGCCTCAAACCCATCTTCCCCTTAATTGAACCTAATGGAACGTTTTCTTCTCTGCACTAACTCCTTTCCCTCTTCGTTTCCTACCTCCACTAGTGGCATTTCTGTACTGAAGTAGAATTCTCCACGCTGTTGTATTCATCCTCTTTTTTTTTTTATTATTTCTTCAAATTACTTTTAGCATTCATTTAGTATGCAACATAATGGGTTTCATTACGACATTTCCTTCTGTATGTTGCATTAATGGTACCTGGTTCGAGTTGTTCCTCTCTCATTACCCTCCCCTATGTCCATGTCCCCTCATTCATATCATATGTATTCCATTAGTTTCTCTCCACCCTGCCTTAAGCTGGCTTCCTGATCTCTCACAGTCTCCTTTCTAATTCTATGATTCACAGGCACACACACAAATAGAATTTTAAATCTAGGTTCCACAAATGAAAGAAAATGAAGAATTTGTTTTTCTGAATTTGGCTAATGAGTTTTAGTTCCATCACTTTCTTAATAACTGTAATGATTTTCATTTTTCTTTATGTATGCACAAAATTCCATTGAGCATAAGAAACATTTTTTTATCCACACATCTGCTGATGGACACTTAGGCTGGTTTCATTTCTTGGGCTATTGTGAATAGTGCAACAGTAAGCACAGATGAGTAAATATGTCTATGATACATTGACTTAGAGTCCTGGTGCATACCTGAGTGGTGTAGCTGAGTCATGTGGTAGTTCTTTTTTTATCTTTTCAAGAAACCTTTGCACTAGTTTCCATAGTAACTACATTAGTTTATATTCCTACCAGCAGTGTGTGAAGGTTCCTCTTTCCCCACATCCCACTAGCGTTTGATGTCATTAGCTTTCTTCTTTAAAGTATTTATTTATTTATTTATTTATTTATTTATTTATTTATTTATTTATTTACTCTGTGTGTGTGTGTGTGTGTGTGTGTGTGTGTGTGTGTGTGTGTGTACAGGGGATGTGTGTGTGGGTGCACCCATGCCATGGAGTGTGTATATGAGATCAAAAGACAACTTTGTGGAGTCGCTTCTTTTCTGTGTCCTTCCACCTTTGCCTTCTCTGAAATGGACCATGTTCTAGACACAAATCAAGTCTTACCAAATAGAATGTACTGAAATAATTTCCTGTATCAACATCAGATCATAGTGAAATAAAAACTAGAAACCAACAGCAATACAAATTATAGGAGCTATTCAAGTACGTGGAGACACTAGAGTAGCTACACTAGCTTGTTTTGACAACCTGTTTACTTGATAGATTGTTTTCTGCTAATTGACTCTCCGTCTTTGAGTTTCTTGGCCAGAGAGGGGTGTTTCTTGGAGACAGCGATTAATTGGATCTTCTTTGTTAATGCGTTCATCTAGCCTGTGTGTCTTTATTAGTTAATCGAGGCCATGAAGTTAGTGCACACTTAAAATCCAATGCAAGAGTCTGATAAAAGGTAAGGTTAAGCCTTCATTGAAAAAGCAAAAGGAGGCCAGGCGTTGGTGGCACACGCCTTTAATCCCAGCACTCGGGAGGCAGAGCCAGGCGGATCTCTGTGAGTTCGAGGCCAGCCTGGGCTACCAAGTGAGCTCCAGGAAAGGCGCAAAGCTACACAGAGAAACCCTGTCTCGAAAAACCAAAAAAAAAGAAAAAAAGAAAAAAAAAGCAAAAGCAAAAGGAGACTATGAAGGGACTGGATCATGTGATTAGGAGAGTGTGCTAATTTCATAGTAACAAATGACCACAAACAGTAGGCCTTTAAGCAAGAGGATCTTTTCATGGTTCTCAAGGACAGAAGCCTGAACTCAAGTCATCAGCAGAGATTGCTCTCTCCGAAGGCCCTGAAAGAGCCCTTTCTTGCCTCTTTTAGTTCCTGGTGTTCTGTAAAGTCCTAGTTAGTAAAGTCCTGGTCACCCTGTGGCTTATAGATACATCACTTATTTCTGCCTCTTCCTACCCGTGACCATGTTTCTTCTGTACATCTTTGCCTGTATGGCAAAATTGCCCTCTTTGGGGATGATGTTTATTTGATTAGGGCCCACTTCAATCCAGTATGATTTCATCCTAATTTAATTTTATGCAAATAGTTTCAAATAAGATAGTTTTCACAGGTTCCAGGTAGGCAAGAATTTTTGGAGGACATTTTTCAATGTAGTGCATAGTTATTTCAGAGTCATGGAGCCATGAGAAACTATGCTGCAAGGAACTCAGAAGTTATTCCTTAAAATAGAAATGACTTTTCTTCCTGGATATTTGTTAGGAAAAGACAATAAAGGAATGTAGTTTGTGGTAAAATCTACATTGAGAAACACAGACATGGTGATAAGTTATACAGAGATAAGTATAGGCTCAGAAATAGATATATAAATAAAGATACCGATATATTATCAAAGCTAAGCATACTTTGAGTCAAAATTGAATGACAGAAGGGAGGGTTACCAGATACAGTGAGGGTTGTTTAGCTGTAAAAGAGTCGGGCAGCCGTTCCTCTGAGATCAAAGGATAGATTGCATTTTGTAGTTCAAGAAACTGATGAGTGCAATTAATCCTACAATCTTCAAAATGCTATCTGCCTCAGTTTTTTGTCTGACTGTACTCTGTAGATATTAGTCATGTATTTTAAAAATACTTCTTTCTTTCCCTCATAAAACAAATCCTAAAAGAGTTACTCACAATTAGAATTGACTATAACCAACATGTTGAATCCAAATTGTACTTTGTAATTTTTTTAATCATTTAGACACACTAGGGAACTTAGTCTAGAGTCTTGAAACATGTAATTTCATACTGCTTATGTATAATCATATTTTACAATACATTTTAAAAAAAGTACTTATGTGGTTGTATCTCAGCTCAAATTAAAATCTGTATGTCCATGATGGCATGTATATTTCAAAGCCTTTGAAATGATAACATGCAGCTTCCTGTTTATCTTTAACATTGTGAGATTGAGTGAAACATCCTTTTTAAGAAACTTCATAAGATGAAGGAGAATATAAGTTTCTTGATAATAGCTTGGCTGTGTTTCTGTGGCTCAGTTATTTAATTTTACATAAGCAATGATGAACACATTCATGGAAACTAAATATATTCACATTATACATTTATTTGGAAATTCTTCCTTTCTAGCTTTTAATCTTGCAGATTTGATCAACTTTTAAAAATGAGTAGAATTTGGTGCTAAATGTCTTCTAAATATTTATGTTTATAAATAGCACTCAGCCTTGGTCAAAGAAGTTTCCTTCTTTTCCAGTGGGAAGCAGTTAAGGCAGAGTCTCATAACTGGTCACAGTGCTGAGAACAAATGACCGTTGAGAATTTGGCCTTAAATGGGATTCTTGTATCAACCCCTCTTGAGCTCAAGGAATAATGCTGAAGGAGAGCAGAAAGAATGTAAGAGCCAGAAGATGAGAAAGAGTGCTATGAAACTCTCTTTTTGACACAACCCACCCACTGCACTCATGAGCTTACTGCAGCCCTGATTGCTAGTATAAAACCTGTAGAAGATTGGTCCCATTACCATTCCATCGCGGATGAAGCTTGAGCTTCATGAGGCTCCACCCCTAGCTTAGGAGCTATTGACAGTTGATGGCTACTGGAGGAGGGGAGTCATTTTCCTCAGTCCTGTGTTCACTGATACTTTGCCCATGCTCCAGTAAATGATCTCACATCCATGATCATGCAAGCAGCCATAATCCAACTTAGTGGGTCATTTGGAAATACACGAAAGTGTGGGGGGACTTGCTGGGAAGAAGAGGTTTTGAGTGCATGGGAAAGGAACAAGAGAGGGTGATAGGGGGGCAAATATGGTCAAAACACGTTTTAAAGACATATGAAAGTGTCAGAGAACAAATGCAAATATTTTAAGGGCTGGATAGATGGATCATTGTGTAACAGCTGCACAACCATGATGACCTAAGTGTGCTTCCCAGATATGGTGATATATATCTATATATGTATGCACTGCAGTAGCCCAAAAAGCAAGGTAGGAGAAGAGACCTGATTTTGAAAAGGCACCCTCCACATGTGCACCACGGCACACATATGTACTCTCAGTAAAATAAATGCCTTTTTTTTTGTTTGTTGTTTGTTGTTTTTGTTTTTCAAGACAGGGTTTCTCTGTGTAGTTTTGGTGCCTTTCCTGGAACTCGCTCTGTAGCCCAGGCTGGCCTCGAACTCACAGAGATCTGCCTGCTTCTGTCTCCCGAGTGTTGTTGGGTTAAAAGCATGAGCCACCATCGCCTGGCTTTAAATAAAGTTTTGAAACACTGATTTTAAAAGTAGAATTCAATAAACACTACATTTAGACTGAAAGAACCAAGTTTTAACACTGTTAGCTTTGTTGAATAATACATTTTAAACACAATTTTGATATCCTAAGATAGATTTCTTGTGATTAAGCCTGTATCTGAGAAGTTTACAGTTTATAAAAATTAATATTTAGACTTGTAATGGATCATGGAGGTCACCATTCGTGCCATTTTTCAGACTGAAAAGTGACTGCACGAGCAATTCAGTGGATCACCCCGAGCCAAGCGCTACTGTGTTGTGGATTCTATCCTCTAGGCTTACATGCAGGTTTACGTATTGGCTTACTCACTTAACTCTCCGAATCACTCTTTTAGTTACTGCTCCATTGCCGAGAAGAGACACCATGAGCAAGGCAACGGATAAAAAGGAGCATTTAATTGGGGACTTGAGTCCATTTTCAGAGGCTAAGTCCATGACCATCATGGCAGCAGACAGACAAACATGGTGCCAGAGCAGGAGCTGAGAGCTTACATCCCATCCACATCTGAGGAGGTAGAGAGAACAAGACTGGGCCTGGAGTGGGCTTTCAAAACCTCGAAGCCCGCCCCTAGAGACACACCTCCTCCAACACGGTCACACCTCCTAATCCTTCCTAAAAATAGTCTCACCAACAGGGGACCAAGCATTCAAACACTTGAGCCATGGAGGCCACTCTCATTCAAACCACTACAGTCACCGTTTACCAAACAAAAGCCCAGGAGTCAGGCACACCAGGATGTTCATGTGCTAAATGAAGGAAGGCACTGTGGTGAATTCTCCTGGCATTTGCTCATTTGAAAAAAAGTCCATGTTTTGCCTGCATTTTTTTTTTAAAGGAAAAATTGATGGGACCGAGCTTGTAGGTTAATGGTTTTGTTTTTCCCTTTCAACACCTTGAAGCGTCCTCCCACTACATTTTGGCCTGCATAGTTCCCGATAAGAAATCAGCTGTCACCTCTATCTTTTTCCCTGTGAAGGCTGTGTTTGTGTATTTAAAACTCTTATCACCAAGTTTCAGAAGTTTAGCTATGGCTTATCTTGTAGTGATTTAATTTGTTGCTTCTGCTTGGAGTTATTTTGATTCTTGGATCTATAGGTTTTTATAGGTTGTATTGGAATCACTTTAGCTATTCTTTTTTTAAAATGTATGTGTGCTCTTTATAAAAGTCTTTCCTTATGGAATTACAATTATGTATATTAGATTGTTTTAAAGTCACAAATGTTCCATTTTTCTGCAGCTCTTTTTTCTTTGTGTACCTTATTTTGCATAATTGATATTGGTATGATTTTTTTATTTCATTTTCAATGATGCTTCTTATACAGTGTCCTATTTATCGTTAATGTCTCACATAGTCTATATTTAAAATATTACATTTTTATCCCTATAAGAATTTCTGTTTGGATTTTCTTTCCCTAATCTCCATGTTTTCCTTTACAACTTAGCCTGCTTATAATACCTAAAATAACTACTTTTAAGATTCTTTTTGCTCTATCATTATTAACATTTTTCTCCTAATTATGTGCTACAGTTTCTAACATTTTTGCATGTCTAATACCTTTTAACTGGATACTTATGAATTTTACAGCTGTGTAGTTAATGTTCTTGTTGGTCACTGAATTTTGTTGTATTTCTTTAAAGACTGCTGAAGTTGTTCTGGTGTGTATTTAGATAATTTGCACATCAATTATATCCTTTTAGGGCTTGCATTTAAAGTTAGTTATTTTAAAATTAATTCTACTCCATTACTAATGCATGACCCCCTTCTTGGAGAGCACAGATCTGAGTTCCCGTTTGTGCAATGTCTGAACACTATCGTTTTGCATACTTTGTCTGGTTTTCTGCGTGTTTATGGTAGCAAAGCAATGCTCATGGCAGATTTTTTAGGTATTTTTCTTTTTTTGGTCGCTATAACCAACTGTCCAAAAATGGATATGGGCGGCTTATCAGAAACAATTTATTTTTCTTGTCTGGAGTCCACAACCAAGGAGCCCGCAGGTGTGTTCTTTGTGAAGGTCACCTTTCCAGCTATTTATGAAGAATTCATAATCCAAATTAGTCTTTTCCAGTTGTAGTTACTTATCTTACTTTTACAAACTGTACAAAGTGTTAATACATTGCTGGGGAATCCATTAGGGCCTTGGGAAAAGCTTTACACAAAGGACACTGGTCACTTGGGCTTTGTTTGTTTTACCTTATTCTGCCACTGACTTTGTCATTGGTGTTTGTAAAGAAAGTTTATGTCACATATAGACTCAGAATTTGGAGATTCTTTTTTTTTTTTCACAGTTATAATCTTAGGCTGGAAATATTTATTAAGCACTGAAGATGAGAATCAGAAAACATTCTTCATGCAGCTCTTCTTCTAGACATCCGATACTGATAGAAAGCAGCTCATTGCTCGGTTTCTTTCTGAGTTCCTTCATCTTTCTGAAAAAGTTAAGCATATAAAGGGTTAGATGAAGAAAAAAACAAGCCCACTTATAACTTACGCGTCTGATCATTTTAGAAGGAAAAGAAGTCAGGCAACATTTCTGATTGACACCCACGAAGCATTTGATTTCACTTTTGTACTCAGTGAGGGGCGTGGTCTGTTTACCGCGTCCCCCATGCCCTGGCGCTCTTCCTTAGGAATAATAATAAAATAACCTGGTTTGTGTCAATTCCCCCTTCCTTACGCCTTTAGTAGATTTTTCGGCAGGTATTCAATTTCTAACAGCTTTGCTATCCACCGCTAATAATTTTCCTTTTAGAAAATGATTAGAATGAAACTATTTTCACCAACTGTATCGTTCTTTTAACAATTCCCTTATCTTCGTGACAGTCCCTGTTTCACAGGCGGTAGTTTGCTGCCTCAGTCAGAACAAAAGGAACTCTCTGTGCACCGACTACAACACTCAGACTATCGCAATGTCTGCCTGCTACTAGGATGTTTAAAGTATTTTTCCTGTTTTGAATGCTCATTCCTGTTCTGAATTGTTTGAGAGAATAAATCTATATACAAACATGTGCTTCCGGATTTTAGGTAATCAGAGTATATTGACTGATATCAGTAAGCATCTCACAAAGGAACTCACGAGGGGCAGTATACCTTTCCAAAATGTAAGATTTACATCTGTGAAAAGAATTAAAGGACACTGAATGATTTCAGAGATCTTCATGACCTCAAGTAAGAATTCTAAAACTTAAATTGGGCTTTAAGTTGAGTGGGTTGAAGGGACAGTTAGGCGCAGCAAAAACAAACAGGACAAAAATCTAATGGGTAAAGCAAGGTAGGCACCAAGAATCACCTAATTAAGTCAATGACATGTATCAAAAATGTATCCTGAGTCTGGTTAATGAAAAGATACAAAGATAAAGGATGAATGGTCTTCGTCCTCCTGGACCAAGAAGTTAATCTGTCAATGAGAAAGGACAGTGAGGCAGCTGCTACAACAGAAGAGATTTCTGGGATAGAATTTATATCACAACCTTTCTTTCTTGTTTTTTGTTTTGTTTTTTGTTTTTCGAGACAGGGTTTCTCTGTGTAGCTTTGCGCCTTTCCTGGATCTCGCTCTGTAGACCAGGCGGGCCTCGAACTCATAGAGATCCGCCTGCCTCTGCCTCCCGAGTGCTGGGATTAAAGGCGTGTGCCACCACCGCCTGGCTCATAACCTTTCTTTACAGGTTGCCTGTGCAAGTGACTGTAGTCAGAAAGATCCACGTTTAAGATGTAACTCTCCCTCTTCCTAACTGTGTAACCTAGAGCCTTGTTTCAGTCATGGTTTCATCTGTGTCTTCTACCATAGGTCATGGGCACAATCAGAAGTTCTCCACCAGCTCCTTCATTCCCACCATCTCAGGAAACAATTTGCTTCCATCGTTCTGTGAAATGAATGGAGCCTGGGCTACCTTTTACTGCCACAGGCTTTGCATCTTGTTACTCCACAATTACAGTGATGGTTACTGGGCTCCAGTTCTTGCCGTCTGTTGAGTGGTATTAGTGTCCTGCCTCATCGCCTGAACATTCTCAACATTTCAGGGGTTAAACATGTAATACACATCAGAACTGAGTTTCTGTGCTGGGCATAGTGGCTCAAGCCTGAAATCCTTGTACTCAGGAGACCGAGGTGGGAGATTTATCATGAGTTCAAGGTTAGCCTGGATTACAGGGTAAGACTCTATCATCAAAACCAAAAATGGGACCCTCTCAAAGAACAAAAAAATGTCTGAAGTGAGAATGCCATGAATCTAAATCAAAGGTAAGAAAACTTAGGGACCAGAAAAGGAATCCATATGGCTAGTATTTTAGTTGCTTTTCACTGCTATGACAAAATCCCTCGAGAAGCTATGTAAGAGAGGAAAGGCTTCTTCAGGCTCCCATTTCCAGAAATTTCAGACCATTGTTGAGTGGCACCATTGCCCCATGCCTGTGGCAAGGCAGAAACATCGTGGCATCAAGGCATTCTGGTGGGAAGCTGCTTGCTGCATGACCACTAGGAGCTAGAGCGAGAAGGGGGACAGTGACAAAAGCAACCATGTCAAGGCACACTCCAAGTGACCTCATTCCTCCCACTCACTTCTTAGTTCCTCCCATCTCCTAGTAACACCGTCGTTTTAAGACTCCATCATTGTTTAGATAATAGCCCTTCTGGTCCAGCTGCCATTCAATAATGCCATCATCTGGGAAATCCTCTAACAGATAAGCCTTGGTTTGGGCCTGGAGTAGGAGTGGGGTGGCACTTTGTACTTAAACCATAGTAGCTGGAGTGAAAAGTTTACATGATTCAAAGCTAAGAAATATGTTTTAACCTTGTATTAGTGTGGGTTTTCTAGAGAAACAAAACTTATAGGATGAATATCTATCTATCTATCTATCTATCTATCTATCTATCTATCTATCTATCTATCTATCTATCTACTTATCTATCTACGTATCTATCTGTATCTGTCTGTCTATCTATCTATCTATCTATCTACCTACCTATCTACCTACCTACCTACCTATGTACCTACGTATCTCTCTATTTAGCTATATAAGGGGATTTATTAGAATGACTTACAGGCTGTGGTCCAGCTAATCCAACAGTGACTGGCTATGAACAGAAGGTTCAGAAATCCAGAAGTTGCCTAGTCCAAAGGCTGGACTTCAGGTATACACTGGAATCCCAAAGAAGTAGGCTCTGATGCCCCTGAAGGAATGGACTTGCTATCAAGGTGAGAGCAAGCAGGCAAAGAGCAAAACCTTCCTTCTTCCATATCCTTATATAGGCTTCCAGCAGAAGGTATGGCCCAGATTAAAGGTGTGTCTTCCTACCTCAAGATCTGGGATTAAAGGCAGGTTTTTTTTTTCTTTTTCCCAGATCAAAATATCTGGATTAAAGGTGTGTCTTCCTACCTCAAAGATCTGGATTAGAAGTGGATCTTCCTACTTCAAATTAAGCAAACAATTCCTCACAGGTGTGCCTTCCATTTTAGGGTTTTATTTAATTCCAAATGTAGTCGAGTTGACAAGAATAGCCATCACAAGCCCAGATCTTTTTTCATGAAAGTGTGTACATGTATGCATTTGTATGAGGAGAAGTTTCCATGGTATAGTACTTTGTTTAAGTAAAATTAAAGTAAGGTCCGTGAGATGATTCAGCAAGACAAAAGTACTTGCCAACAAGCCTGACATCCTAAGTTTGATCCCTGGGACCCATAAGGTGGGAAGAGAGAAGTGACTCCTGTATGTTGTCCTTTGACTTGCATGGATGCTCTATGGCACACTTGCCTCTCTGCCATACACACTAAATAAATAAATGAATAACATATTTAAAATTTTAAATTGAAAAATTAAGAGTAGCAACTATCTAACAGCTAAGAGGAAGTTTAATAACAATCTTTCAATTTAATCTACATAGATCATTTTCTACCCAGACACTCCTCACTTCTTTACTGCAGATTGTTACAAAGAAAGTAGACTGTGGAGGTAGAAAGTGATCCAGTGTGAGGGATCAAGTCTGCTGCTTGATACGTGGTGTGGACCTCACTGAGAAATGTGCACAGAAGACATCATTGGAACGGACACCTCAAAGAATCCAAGGAAGGAGACTTGAAATGAAACTGGTCTCCCAGGAGACAGAGCAGCAAGAACCAAGGTCCTAAGGCAGAAAGCTAGACATATTTGAGGGAGAGCAAGCAGGCTAGTGTAGATCCGGGGAGCCAGGGAAAGGGGGAGCAGCAAGAGACAAGGCAAGAGAGCTGGGGTGAAGTGGCAGAGCATGCAGGGCTTTAGGCTGCGGAAGAGATTTTGCACATTCGTGTCCCATGAAACGGTTTCGGGAGCAAAGACTCCTCCTCACATTCAAGTAGCCCCAAACCAAAATGTCACAACACCCTCTTAGTCAATTAAGGAGAACAGTTTGTAACTTGACTTATTTTCTGAGTGCAGATGATTCTGTGAGATTACCAATAACTCGGGCTCGGGAAAGGAAGAGTAGTCTGGTGGCATGACAAGGACCGTGGTTAGCAGAGTTCTTGGAACAGCTTGACAGTTTCTCAGGTCTCTGTCTTTCACCTCTTCAAAGTGACTGGCAAAAATTTTTAGCAAAAGACTGCTGGTAATTTTTTTAAGACGATGGTATATTACTGATACTATTCAAGTATCAGAGCACTTGTTCTATTAGCTGTTCATCACATATCCAACCAACACCTACTTTTGTACCTATTGTATTTCAGGAAACATGTGAAGTATTGACAGCACAGAGATATGTAAATGGCTCCTTCCAAGTTTACAGTCAAGCGAATCAGATTCAGGAATGGTTATGGGATGATGTATGAGGTACCTGGTGTGTAGCAGATACACAGGTGAATAGTGATGGTGACAGCAAGAATGCTGTACTCTGTCTGAGTCAGAATGGAAGCAAGAATTCATGTTTGACCATCAGCTCCACAAGGAGCCATTTATTTTCTTCTCTCCTGGATTTAATACAGAATACAGCAAATAATTGATGTTCAGTAAAGTTTTTGTTTTTTTGTTTGTTTATTTGTTTGTTTGTTTGTTTTTTGAGACAAGGTTTCTCTGTGTAACAGCCCTAGCTTCTCTGGAACTTACTTTTTAGATCAGGTTGGCCTCGAACTCACAAAGCTCTGTCTACCTCTGCCTTCTGAGTACAGGTATTAAAGGCATGCACCACCACCGCTCAGCTAATGCTCAGTAAAATTGTATTGCCTGAATGAATGAGGTGTTGTATAGAGTGAAGTGGGCATAAGATTTGTTTGGGAGGCAGGTCACACTATTGGCAAGTGGAGGAACATGTACAAACGGAATGATGGTGTGGAGCTGCGCCATTCTGCCGCAGCGATACGATTTCCACTCAGTAGGTTTGCTGAAACACCTATATTTTTTAACACAGAAAAGCCTCTGTTTTCCCAGCTCCTTTTACTAGTATGTTTATAAGCAAGAACAACTCTGCAATCAGCACAGATAGCATTGTCCTCACAATAGGAAGATCGATTCGCCAGAGTAAACCCAGCAGGAAAGAATGATTACAGATTTTGCCACGCAATAAAATGGAGTATCTTTTTCATTCATTGTTACACTTCAGCCTTCATCAGGTATAACAAACTCTGGAAGTGATTTCTACTGAATGACAAAGGAAATGGAACAAAAATTCATTTAAAACTGGTTCACACCAGCTCTGTGGCATGTACTATTAACAGCTAGGATCAAGTCACAAAACATTATTTTCAGGAGAAAGGGTTTAGTGAACCCTAGAAATTGAGTTTGATTTATGCCAGCAAATCTGCCTTTTCACTGCTTGAGATTTCTAAGGAAGAAAGCCACAGTTCTTACCAAATGGTTTCTAAGGAAACCCCTTAGCCTACAGCCTCAGAAAACAATCCGGTTGTTAATGAGCGCTCCTTCTCACGGTGGGAAAGTGTGGACCAAAAGAAAAGCCTCCTAGACTGGGCAGGCAGTCTGTAAAATGTTCGCTCTTCTACCGTCACCTTTATGAAATTTCTACCCTGAGGAAACATTTTTAGGTCCTGTGTCACAGTCGTTCTTACTCACAGTATACTTTCCTAAGGAAGCTAGGACAGCAGGAGCGCATTCCCACTGACAATGAGCTTGCAAATGTATTCGAACAACTTGCATTCCAGACTCTGGCCACTCCATTGAGGCTTTCGGTTGGTTTTGGAATCCAGCATTGTAGGGTTTACATATACTATTGAATCATAAATATTGATTTCATTTGCATAAAATATATCTGAAAATTCTAGACAGCATTATTTGTCATTAATTCTGTTTTAAAAATGTATTCCGAAGTGTCCAGTAAGTTATCTTCATTTTGCTTCAAGTTCTTCCCCCAAATGAATTGCAGTTTTAACTAAGATTCTTTTATAATAACTTCAAGATGCCTTTTAAAACAGTCTTGTAGTTAAAAGACAGATGCTAGTTACTCTCTATTCTCACTGAAGTCAGATTTCCAAAAGCCCTGCCTGCATTTTCTTGATAATCATTTGGTAATGAAAGCAAAGGAAATTCATTCACAAATTTCAGTAGAATTTTCCTCTCAAGCTTTATTCAGAAACATGAAAGAATAAACACTAGGAGCCAAAAGAAAGTGACCATTCCAAATTCAGAAGAAAATATTTAGAAATCTTTCTTGCCCTGGGATGCTGTCCATTTTCAAGTCTTTGTCAAAACACACCAGTCGGTGGTTGAGTCTCTTGGAAACCTCTGCGGGCATCACTCTGTCCATAGCTGCCATCAGTCCATCTGTCCCCAAATATGTTTTCTGCTTTAGACTTCTGTGCCGAGGAGAGCTGCCAAGATTCTTCTTGTCCTCACTTGTTCTCCTCATGTGACCCCTCCCTCCTCTCTCTCTCTCCACTTGTCTTTGAACTTCCTCCTCTGTGGACAACTGCTTTCATTTGTAGCTGCTTTGGATTGGGGGAAAGCTGTGCCAAGGAAAATAAGCAAACAAGAAGGGCAGCAAGTGCTTTGCATGTGTGGCAGCTCTCTGGCTGTCCACCGTTGGGTCTTCCTGTCCTTCGGGTAGGAGGCTAAGAAGGGACCTGCTGCTGGAGATGGGCCCTGAGAGGTTTCTGTTCCTCACCCTACAATCAACATGTTCAAAAACCATTTGTTTTGAAAGAGAATATGTGTTTGTTTTGGTCAGACATATGCTACTGCCAATATTTTATAGCTTACAAGAGTAGTTTTGTTGGTTTTTCAGACAGGTTCTCACTATGTAGCCCAAGCTACATTGTAATCCCCTCACATCTGCCTCATCAATGTGGAGGTTACAATCACACATCGCCACACTGGCTTACAATAATAATTTAGATGACAGTTTTTTTTTTGAAACAGGGTTTCTCTGTGTAGCTTTGCACCTTTCCTGGAGCTCACTTGGTAGCCCAGGCTGGCCTTGAACTCACAGAGATCCGCCTGGCTCTGCCTCCCAAGTGCTGGGATTAAAGGCGTGCGCCACCAATGCCCGGCTTAGATGACAGTTTTATTGGGACATTAAAGAGGGAGGGATTCTGACCTTTTCTCCCTTGTTCCTTAGAATACACAAAAATCAGAGGGCAGAAAGCTCTCTAGTTAATGTTTTTAGAGTGATGTACTATAGATATGTCTGTACACGAGAATAATTCATAAATATTGGTTCATTAAAAGAAAGAAGAAAGCATGTTTTCTGAATCAAAATAACAGCAAAAATTTTACTTCATAACTACTGGTGTCATTCCACATTGCTTGATGGCTGGGGTTGAGGAAGATCTTTCTAGAGCAGATTCAAAGGAGAAGTAAATTCTGCCTCTATGGAGAAAATTTCAGTATAGGTTGACTGAGGATGACGTCTGAATGATGAGCCCACAGCAGAAATGGACTTTCTCCCTCAGCACATTGAACTTCTTTCTTATCTCTCCTTCCCTTTCCCACACTCTCTACCATAGGGTGGTGTAGCTAGAGTTTTCCTGCCTGGCCCACGGTCAGGATAAATCTCTTTCACCTGCCAGTCCCACAGCCGCTCAGACCCAACCAAGTAAACACAGAGACTTATATTG
>CABHPR010140576.1:23101-43238 GCA_902168415.1 Peromyscus melanophrys | reverse complement strand
AATTGAGTCCAGTAACACAGCTACTTGAATTCTATTAATCTCAATGATGGGAGATGTGTTCACAGGTTTCAGAGTGCATCATAGCTGAAACAAAGTCTTAAAATGACTTCAGGTTAGGTTAAGACATTTTGATAATAGCTTTGAAGTGAAAAACCCAAGAAGACAATCTAAAGTTTTAGAAAGGCACACAACTGAGTTACAGATTCATTAAGGCTAGAGATAAAAAACAAAGCAGCCCAATTATTATTAGGTGATGTACTTTTCTTGCTAGGATGAGTTATTGATCAAAGGTGATTAATTCCTTGTGCCTATTTCTACCCTCAGTTTCCTGATATAAAAAACTGTTTAGTTTTTATATCAGTGGGTATGCACCCTGACAGTTTAAAATAGAATTGATTCTTTTTTTTTTTGTTTTTGTTTTTTTGTTTTTCGAGACAGGGTTTCTCTGTGTAGCTTTGCGCCTTTCCTGGAACTCACTTGGTAGCCCAGGCTGGCCTCGAACTCACAGAGATCCGCCTGCCTCTGCCTCCCGAGTGCTGGGATTAAAGGCGTGCACCACCAATGATTCTTTTTCATATATAAAAGTTTATATTTGTGATTCTTCTATCATTTCTTATAAGATTACCTTTTGAGATAAGTAATAAAATTGGTCCTTTCTTTGTAACCACAAATTATAGCCTGCCGGTAAAAGAACTGGCTGAAAAAAAAATACCTTGCTTGCTTATACTCTGTTAATCTACAACAAGTTGCTTGGACATGAATGTATGTGGGTTCTTGGGAAACTTGTTTTTCACCTGTAATACATAAAATGTTTAATCATGCAAGGAATATGGAAAACATGCTGTTTTTCACATGTATTAACTATAATCATTCACTTCAAAAATAGAATGTAATCATATTATAATTTTTATAGTGCCTGAAAGATTTTGTTAGGGTGTGTATATAAGCTGTAGAGGAAAGGACAGAATACAGAAGAAAGAAACCTTCAAGACAGTATGTGTGTGTGTTTTCCCTTACCCCCTCAGATAAAAGTCTTAGTATGCTGATTCTGTGGATCCCCTTTATGTCTGGTAGTGTTGGAGATTGGTCCTCATCGCATCTGTAGCTGCTCTTGTAGAGGACCAGGCTTAGTTCCCAGCAACCATATGACGCCTGCAGCTGCCTGGAACTCCAGTTCTAGGGGATCTGATGCCCTCTTCTGATCTCTGAGGGCATAAGGCATGTACATGATACACAGACACACATAAACAAAATAAATAAATCTATAAAAAGGAAAATGTAGTAACTGTATAGAATAGAATGTTATTCACCTGTAGATAGAAATGATATTATGAAATTTGTAAAGAAATTATTGGACTTGGAATTTATTATATTATACAATGTAACCCAGATTCAGGAAGACAAATACTGCATGATCTCTTTCATTTGCAGGTCTTAGCTTTTAATATCTATTAGTGTATGTATATATATATATATATGTATATATATATATATAATTTGTGAAAGTGTAGATATAGGGCTTGAAATTAGAAAGATAATCTCAGCAGAGGAAAAATGGGTCTTGAAGACATGATGGTGGGCCAATAGAACACACATGTATAGTCAAAGCAGAAAAGCAGCTGCTGAAGGTAGAACAGTGCAAGAGGGGAGTGCAGAGAGGGAGAGGAGAACCATCAAAAACTAATTACAACTTTTAAAGCATAGCAAGAGCGCACTGGTTAGTACATGAAGGAAACTTGCTCCGCTGCGTCAGTGGAGTGCTACCGTGATGATGATTATGTGGAAATGATACAGGCTTATGGCAGTTAGTGGTAAATGACTGAGAGTCACAGGGATCAACTAGTTTTCTTCCTGTTGGTGAAAAACCATAAAGGTCATACTACAGCTTAGTATGTTTTGTTGTTGTTGTTGTTGTTGTGTGTGTGAATTCTGAAGCTCTCTTAGTAATGGCAGCTTTTGATAGGAGATTTTTCTTTTGAGAGTGGCTGAAACCCTGTATTATGGCAATGATAATAGAATTGTAGAATTCCAAACATACTCCAGCATCCTTTTCAAAAGTGGGGGACATAACTGTTCATCCACAGTTACTATTGATGTGTCTCACACATGACAAGCGAACACATATATCTGTGCAAGCCTAGGTGGGAATTTTTACTAGAAAAAGAAATCAGTAAGACCAAATATCCGTCTTATCTCAAATTACCTAATCCATCAAGATACAATGCCATGTTCCAACACGTTGTGGGTTATCATTTGTGAGAGTGGAAAAAAACTGAATGATAAAAATGCTTACTTTCATTGCTTTTTTAAAAAAAATTAGTCCTTTATGCTCATATTTCATTAATATAAAAGGGGTGAAAAAGATTTTGCTTCCCATAGGTCTCTGATGTTTTCCCAGCAGACACACAATATGAAGTTTATAAGTAACTTGGGGTCACCCATCTAGAAAACATAAACCATATTCCACACAGTGTCATCAGTTGCCAAGTGTCTCTCTGAATGCAGTGCCTCCCACAGGCAGAGTTACTACGATGACCTGCTGGTGTACATTATAATGTCAGTGTCTCTACAATGTGAAGATACAGCATGAAATGTTAGCCAGACAGATCTAACTGTCAGTTAAAGAGACAGAGTCAGAAATTGTACGACAAAGGTTAGGGTTTGAAACTGCATCAATGCTTGCACAACTCTGTCCTTGAGGAGCTAGCTGAAAAATTATAACAGCGAAAGAGGGGAATAAGAGGGAGGAGGGAGAGGACTAACGTGGGACTGTGAGAGTCAGTATCTATCAAGTTAGCATCTTTGAAAGGCCAATCCAAGACCATCTCCCTAATCAACCAAGGAACATCTCTGACCTGAGCCAGCAGAGGTTGTTCCTTGACAGAATCCTGAGGAGGAAAAGTCCAGGGGATCAGACATAAAGAAGATAGAATAGGTGGGCTTAGGAGGTCTTGTGCAGGCTATGTCTTATGGCAAGCAAGCTTATTAAGAAGTACAGCATCTTGTATGCTAATTTCAGGGGAGAAACGGGATAAAATTCGAAGAAAGCTAATCAAGCAGAGGGGATCACAGAACACCTCAAAAGCACCACATATCAAACACACCATGGTCCTAGACTGATTACTCCAGTTTTTTTCCAAGGGTATAAACCAAGTTCCCAGGAACCACAACCTTAACGCTTTAAGGCCCTGGTCCCAGCTCCAGATTGGCCTTGCCAAGTCTGCTCCTCTGCATAGAACTAGGTTTCTTTTGCTCTTTCATCAGGGCTTCTGAGAAGTCTTGAACCAATCTACCTTTCAATATATCTCCTCATCATGATGCCTTGAATATGATTGCACATGAAGATGATTCCAGTATAGGAAGATGTTTCTCATGGTCCTGATATAAGAAGACACGCCTCGTGGTTCTTCCTCTATCTTTCTTCTACTCATAGAAGTTTATGCTAAGTCACACACTTGCTTAATAGAGCTTCTGGGGTAAAGAGCTGTTATGAGGTAGGAAGAGAGCAATCAAATACATTGTGTAGAACGAGAGTCTTAACACAGCACACTAGCATGAAATTAGACAGGGAGAAGGGAATAAGACAAAATATATTGGTTCATAGGGTAAAAACCGTCAGGCTATTGAGCAATGTGGGAAAATCCAATAAGGTAATTGACACTGTATTCAAACCAGACAGCTCTAACGAGTCAGATTTTGTGATAAATACCGTATTTGGGTTCAGTCATTCACCAGTCTGTAATAATAAGCAATTGATTCAAAAGAATGGGAAATAGAATATGTAAACAGAAAATGAAGAATCTAGAAACAAAACAGTTCGTCAGTAGACATATGACTCAGTACAAAAGTTCTTCAACAATGTGGAGGAAATGTGATAAAAGGCCCATCCCAGAAATTGAATGCCAGTAGTCTACCTGGCATACTTCCAAGGAGAACTCTCCATAAATTTATTTTGCAAAGCCAGGAAAGTGTCTTTCAGCCTGGGCATCAAGGGAGTGTGAGAAGCTGTGTCTGTAATCATAGTGGATTCACATACAGAGGGAAGCACTCAGAAGCACCAGTTCCCAGAATGCTCTGCTCCCCTGCTCCCCTGCAGTGTTCTTTGCTTGTGCCTGGTCCTGTCCAGCCCATGATGCTCTTTTTGGGGTTCTGGAAGTGACAAGACTCCCCATCACCTTTTTACTTGAACCCTGGGCTCATGTCCTAAAAGTCTCAGCCTACACCAGGAATGGTCAAATCTACACCAGTCAACAGTTAGCTTTCCCCTTCAGTTTTCAATCAGGACTCGTCTTCACAGTTCTCATGATGAGGTGCTGAGGACAGCAGTAACTGTGTTTTCTCTGCCATCCCCTAGACTGATGCAGAAGGGTATTTATTGTCTCAAACTTTTGAAAAGGTAACTGACAGAATTCTCTGTTGCTATTTTATTTTACACAGGAATTCTGATTTAGTCTGCAAGGAGAAGAAACAACCAATCATACTGTATGTGAGACTGCCTGCCTGCCTGTCTATCTGGATGTTTTTGTTTGCATGTATGTTTATATTATATATAGATATGAACGGTGTTGATGTATCACAAGATAGGAAGGGACCCTTTGGAGTTTGTAGGAGGCATCAGTTTGCACAGAGTGGGAAAGGCAGGAGACAGTCCATTCCTTGCCAGCAAGAATAGCTCCCATTTCATGTAAAAACCTTTTCAGGATCTTACTTCAATACTTAGCAACAGTAACTTTCCCTTATTCCCTTCTACCTATAGATTCTCCAGTCACCTGTGACTTTGTATAAAGAGAAAATGTACTTACCGTGTACTCTGTGAAACACAGAAGTTGTTGTAGTGAGTGTTGTGGTGAATGACTGAGTCTGTCTTGTTGAGATGAGACTCTGGTCCCTCACTTAGAGGCTTATAATTCCCTGGTCTTCTTCCCCATAGGAGCTGTGATTTTCAACTCTAGATCCATAACAGCATCTACATGGGGGATTAAGAATACCTTTTCCACAGCCTTAAGACAGCAAATTCACAGAAGCAATTATAAAGAGTTGGGAAGAAAACTTTTCTGTGAGCCCTTAGAGTACACAGGATGTCACAAGGAGAGCCACACAAGTCCCATGCTTGGGGTTGGGGGAAGCACAAGGTGGCTATACAGTTCTGTCTGGATTTAGACAGACCTGACAGCTTTTCTTCAACACCTAATATCTTGGGAGAGTTCAGAAGTTAGTAACTAGCATTAAGGGGCATTAAAATGGGAGATTCCACAGATCTTTTGTATCTCACTTTCTTAAAGTATTTTTTTTATTGAAAATAGATTCTTTTCTCATATAATTATCCTAATTATAGCTCCTCTCTCCCTACCCCTCCAAGTTTCCCCACCCCCAGATCAACTTTCTTTCTGTCTTTCATTAGAAAAGAACAGGTTTTTAAGAGATAAAAACAAAACATAATAAGATAAAACGAAAACCATCCTATCAAAGTTGGACAGCCAAGCCACTAGTTAACTAAAAGAGCTCCAAGAGAAGGTACAAGAACCAGAGACCCACTCATTTACATATTTAGGAGTCCCATAAAAGTACTGTGCTAATAGTTATAATATATACACAGAGGACCTGGTGTGGACCCATGCAGACCCTGTGCTTGTTGCTTCAGTCTCTGTGAGCTCATATGCCTCATACTTAGTTGATTCAGAGGGCCTTGTTCTCCTGGTGTCCTCCATCCTCTCTGGAACTTGCAATGTTTCTGTCTCCTCTTCCTCAGGATTCCCTGAGCTCTGAGTTGGGGGGGATTTGATGGAGACCTCCAATTTAGACTCTTTCAGTGTGTGAGTCTCTCCATCTTTTTCCATTTGCTGCTGAAGGAAGTTTCCTTGACGATGACTGGATAAGGCACTGATCTATGAATATAACAGAATATTATGAGAAATCATATTATTAATATTTTATACCCATAGTGTTTGTCTTTACCTTAGGACTCTGGGCTATCTAGTCTTTGGTTCTTGGATTCCCAAGCAGGGTTGGGTATGGGTTCCTTCTCATGGAGTGGGCCTTAAGTCAAATCAGACACTGATTGGCTACTCCAACAAGGTCTGTGTTGTCCTAGCATATTTTGCAGGCAGGACAGATTGTAGGTCAAAGGTTTTGTGGCTCAGTTGGTGTCCATGTTTCTGTTTTGGTATCCTACAGAGTACCTTCCCAGCCAAACAGACTAGAATATACGGCTGAAAGCTCCATGTAGGCACTAGAATGTCTCTCCATGTTCAATGAGTTGTGTGAGTGTTGTCTTTGGCAATGAGGCCCCACTGTCAGTTTTTGAAGAGCAACAACTCTTTGTATTAATAACAGCTTGGGTTGTTTGGGGATTTCCACAGGACCCACTTTGGCCAACAACGCACCTGAATTTTATCCAGTTCTGCCACTGGAAGCCTCCTCTGGCTATAAGAGAGGGCCTGTTGAGACTCCATATCACCCATTACTTGGAGTCCTTATTAGGGTCATCTTCATACATTCTAGAATGTTTCCACGCACTAGGTTTCCACACCCCCCTCCCCAATTCCAGCTGTCTTTCTCCACACTCTCTCTTTCTACTCCATCTCGCCCCCAACCTGGTACCCCCCCACTCCTGTTCCACCATCTCCTAGTCTGCCTGAAAAATCTATTCTATTGCCTATTGCCCCTTGCAGAGAGATCTGTATGTCCCCCATTAGACCTCTCCTCTTTACCTAACCTCTCTGGGTCTACAGATTGTAGCTTGGTTATAATGTACTTAATGGCTAATATCCACTTATAAGTGAATACATGTTATATTTGTATTTGTCTTTCTGGGTCTGGGTTACCTCACTCAGGATGATTTTTTTTTGTGCTCCATCCATTTGCCTGCAAATATCACAATGTCACTGTTGTTTTTTTTCACTGCTGAGTAATATGCTATTGTAAAGATGTACCACATTTTCTTTATCTATACTTCAGTTGAGGGATATCTAGGTTGTTTTTAATTTCTGGCTATTATGAATAAAGTCTCAGTGAATATAGTTGAGCAAACATTCTTGTGCTGGATAGAGTGTCCTTTGGGTATGTACCCAGGAGTGGTATAGCTGGGTCTTGAGGTAAATCAGTTTTCATGTTTCTGGGGAACTGCCATATTGAATTCCATAGTGGCTGTACAAGTTTTTACTCTCACCAGCAATGGAGAGGTGTTCCCTTTACTCCACATCTTCTTCAGCATGAGCTGTCACTTGTGTAATTGATCTTAGCCATTTTGACAGGTATAGGATAAAATCTCAAAGTAGTTTTGATTTGCATTTTCCTTATAGCTAAGGATGTTGAACATTTCCTTAAGAGTTTCTTAGCCATTTGAGTTTCTTTTATTGAGAATTCTCTATTCAGATCTGTACCCCATATTTTAATTGGATTATTTGTTTTTTTAGTATCTAGTTTCTTGTGTTCTTTGTACATATACGTATACACACATACTATATCTATATCTATATCTATCTATCTATCTATCTATCTATTTATCTATCTATCTATCTATCTATTGATATTGGCCTTCTATCATATGTGGAGTTGGTAAAAAAAAAAACAAAACCTTTTCGCATTGTGCAGGCTGCTGCTTTGTCCAAATGATGGTGTCCTCAGTTTCATGAGGTCCCATTTATTAATTGTTGATTTTAGTGCCTGTGCTAACAGTGTTGTGTTCAGAAAGTCTTCTCCTACATCAATGTGCTCTAGGCTATTCCCCACTTTCTCTTCTATCATGTTCAATGTGTCCTGTTTTATGTTAAGGTCTTTGATCCACTTGGAGTTGATGTTTGTGCTGGGTGATAGGTCTGGGTCTGTTTTCATTCTTCTACATCCTGACATCCAGTTTGACCAGCATGATGTTTTGAAGATGCTGTCTTTTTTCCAATGTGTGTTTCTGACTTTTTTATAAAAAAAATCAGGTGTTCATAGTGTGTGGACTTATGCCTGGCTCTCCAGTTTCATTGCATTAATCAATGTGTCTGTTTTATGCTAATATTATGATTTTTTTTATAGCTATAGCTTTGTACTGTGACTTGAAATTAGGAACAGTAGGACCTCCAGCAGATCTTATATTGTTCAGGATTTTTTTTAGCTATCTTGGGTTTTTTGTTTTCCATATGAAGTTGAGAATTGTCCTTTTCAAGGTCTGTAAAGACTTCTCTTGGTGGAGGCTACATGGGTCTGAGCTAGGTCCTCTGCATGTATTTTATGTTTTTGTAGTTTAGTGTTCTTGTGGGACTCCTAACAGTGGGAATGGGAGTATTTTTGACTCTTTGGACTGCTCATGGGACCTTTTCCTCCTACTTGGGTTGCCTCATCCAGCATGCATATGAGGGTTTGTGCCTAGTCTTACTGTAACATGTCATGCCATGTTTGGTTGATATCCCTCAGAGGCCTGCTCTTTTCTGAAGGGAAATGGAGGAGGAGTGGATCTGGGGAAAGATGAGAGGCATGTGTGCAGAAACTGGGAAGAGTGGAGGGAAGGGAAACTGTCTTTGGTATGTAATGTATGAGAGATTATAATAATAATAAAGAGACTTGTGTTGGAATTTTGATGAGGATTACATCAAATGTATAGATTGCTTTTGGTAGGATGGCCATTTTTACTATGTTAATCCTACTGATCCATGAGTGTGGGGGATCTTTCTATCTTCTGATATCTTCTTCAATTTCTTTCTTCAAAGACTCAAGTTTTTATCTTACAAGTCTTTCACTTTCTTGGTTAGAGTTACCCCAAGATAATTTATATTATTTGAGGCTATTGTGAAAGATCCTGTTTCCCTGATTTCTTTCTCAGTCCATTTGTCATTTAATATAGGTGGGCTACTGATTTTTGTGAATTAATTTTGTATCCAGCTACTTTGTTGAAAATGTTGATTATCTGCAGAAGTTCCTTGGTGGAATTTTTAGGGTCACTTATATATATTATCATATGGTCTGCAAATAAGGATACGTTGACTTCTCCCTTCCCAAATTGTATCTTCTTGATCTCCTTCAGTGATCTTATAGCTCTAGTTAAGACTTCAAATACTGTATTGAATAATTTGGAGGGATCAGGCAGCCTTGTCTTGTTCCTGATTTTAGTGGAACTGCTTTGAGTTTCTCTCCATTTAAGTTGATGTTGGCTATGGGCTTGTTGTAAACTGCCTTTGTTATATTTAGGTATGTTCTTTGTATCCCTAATCTGTCCAGAACTTTTACTATGAATGAGTGTTAGGATTTTGTCAATGGTCTTTTCAGTATTTAGTGAGATGATCATGTAATGTTTTCTTTTAGTTTGTTTATATGGTGGATTACATTTATTCATTTTCATATATTGAACCAGCCCTGAATCTCTGGGATGAAGCCTACTTGATCATTGTGGATGATCTTTTGAATGTGTTCTTGAATTTGGTTTGTAAGAATTTTACTGAATATGTTTGCATCTATGTTTATAAAGGAAATTGTTCTGTAATTATCTTTATCTGTTGGGTCTTTATGTGGTTTGAATATCAGAGTAATTGTGGTCTCATAGAATGAATTGGACAATGCTTCTACTATTTCTGTTTTGTAGAATAATTTGACAAGTATTGATATTAATTGTTCTAGGAGTTTGTAAGATTTTTGTTGTTTCTGTGCTGTTGATATCCAACTTTAATCCATGGTTTTCTGATAGGATTTAGGGAATTACTTAAATTTTCTTATATCTGATGAGATTTGCTTTGTGACTGAGTAAGTGGTTTATTTTGGAGTAAATTCCATGAGGTGCAGAGAAGGATATATATTTATATATATATTTATTTGTGTTTGGATGAATTGTTCTACAAATATCTATTAGGTCTATTTAGATCCATTCTGTTAGTCTGTGTCTCTTTTTTTATTGGGGATTGATTCTGTTGATACTGAAGGATATCAATGACCAATGACTGTTGATTCTTTTCATTTTATTGTTGCTGTTGGTGCATGTGTGTTTGTGTTTGAGTGTGTATGTGTGTGTGCCTCCCTTTTGATTTTGTTGGCATGAAATTTTTTATTCCCTGTGTTTTCTTGGTTTCAGTTAACTTCTTTCAGTTGTAGTTTTCCTTCTAGCACATTCTGTAGGGCTGGATTTACAGATAGATGTTGCTTAAATTTTCCTTTATCGTGAAATATCTAATTTCCTCCATCTATGGTGATTAAGGTTTTTTTTTGATTAAGAAAATTTTTTATTCATTTTACATACCAAAGACCCCCCTCTTCTCTCCTCCTGCCCCTCCAGCCTCCCCCTCCCAAACCACCCCCCATTCCCTCCTACAAGAAGGTAAGGCCTCCCATGGGAAGGTACATTTAGTAGAGGCAGGTCCCAACCCCTCCCCCTGCCTCAAGGCTGTGCAAGGTGTCCCATCATAGAAATGGGCTCCAAAAGGCCTGCTCACATACCGGGGATGGATTCTCATCCTACTGCCAGGGGGACCCCTTAAGCAGATCATGCTACACAACTGTCTTGCTATGCAGAGGGCCTAGTCTAGTCCCATGCAGGCTCCAAAGCTGTTGATATAAATTTCATGTGTTCCCACTAGTTTGGTTTGGTTGTCTCTGTAGGTTTCCCCATCATGATCTGGAACAGAGATGGAGTAGGAGAGCAATGAAAGAGATATCATGATAAAGGGAGACATCATGGGGATAGGGAGAAACCGGGTGCTAGGGAATCCACAAGGATGACTCCAGCTTAGACTACTAGCAATAGTGGAGAGGGTGCCTGAACTGGCTTACCCTGGTAATTAGATCAGGGAATACCCTAACTGTCATCATAGAACCTTTCTCCAGTAACTGATGGAAGCAGATGCAGAGATCCATAGCCAAACACCAGGCCGAGCTCCAGGAGTTCAGTTGAAGTGAAAGAAGAGGGATTTTATGAACCAAGGGCATCAAGATCATGACTAAAAGTTTTGCTGGGTATAGTAGCTTGAGCTGGCATCTGTGGTCTCTTTGGGTCTGCAGCACATCTGTACAGGCCCTTCTTGCTTTTAGAGTCTCCATTGAGAAGTCAGGTATAATTCTAAAAGTTCTGCTTTTATGTTGGTCTTTTTCCCTTGCAGCTTTTAATATTCTTTCTTTGTTCTATATGTTTAATGTTTTGATTAATATGTGGCAAGGGGACTTTCTTTTCTGGCCAATCTATTTGGCATTCTATATGCTTCTTGTACCTTTATAGGCATCTTTAGGTTAGGAAAATTTCTGCTGTGATTTTGTTGAAAATGTTTTCTGTGCCTTTGACCTGGGTTTCTTCACCTTCACCTATTCTTAGATTTGGTCTTTTCATAGTGTCTCAGATTTTTTGGATGTTTTATGACAAGAGTTTTTCAGATTTGACATTTTATTTAACCAATGTAGCCATTTCTTCTATTATGTCTTCAAGGCCTAAGATTCTCTCTTTCATCTCTTGCATTGTGTTGGTGAAGCTCGCCTCTGGGCTTCCTGCTCTAATTTCTAAATATTCAATCGCCAGATTTCCCTCAGTTTCAGTTTTCTTTTTTATTCTATTTTCATTTTCAGGTCTTGAACAGTTTTATTTATTTCCTTCCACTGTTTGTTTATGTTTTCCTGAAGGGATTTGTTCACTTCGTCTTTAAGGACCTCTATCATCTTCATACAGGCTGTTTTAAGGTCTTTTTCTTGCGCTTTAGCTGTGTTGGAATATTTAGGGGCTGTTGAGGTAGGGTTGCTGGGCTCTAGTGGGTACATACTGTCCTGATTGCTTTTGATTGTGTTTTTATGGTAGTATCTATGCATCTGGCTCTGGGATTGGAAATTACAATTTTAGGTGCTGATATCTGGTTTTGTCTTTGTTGGGTGAGCGTTTTGTTCCTTGGATTCTGTTTCTTCTCTAGTTCTTAGGAGATCATGGTGGCTGTGTGTTGCCTGGAAGGAAAATTTCTGCAGACCTGATAGGTGTGCCAACCTGGGGTTCCACGTAAAATGTATTTCTGTGTAGTGGGAGCTGACACTTAGGAATGGGGATAGGTTAGGGGTCTGAAGGTGTTTAGAAGATCGAGGAGAGCAGAGTGTTCCATCAGGGCCTGCTTATTTAGTCTCCTTGGAATAGGGGTAAAAGAGAGTGAAAAGAAATAGAGCTTCTGGGATGACAATTGGAGATTGGATCTGGAGAAATGGAAGGGGAAGGCAAGATCTGTGGTCAGTCTACTCTACCTGCTTTTTTGGCAGAAATGGCCTATGTGTTAACAGGAAATGTCTGTTGGAGTTGGGGGCTGAAGCAAAGAATGGGAGTAGGGAGGTTATGAGGGGAAGGTCTGTGGGATCTACAGGAGATATGGATGGTTGGGAGAAGAAGGCTGAAGCAGGTGTTCTGTTGCAAAGCATGAGATGAGACTCGGGATTGGATTTGGAGAAGATGAGGGGGTGGTAACTGTGTTCAGTTAGCTTGCCTATTTCCCTGGCTTGGGCAGCTGGTGTGTTCTCAGGAAATGTCTGCTCCTATTGGAGACTGGCATAATAGGATGAAATGGGGGAAGGAAGGTCCAAGAAGACTTCTGTGGTCCATTGCAGATGGGGTCAGAGAGGAAAGGGAGACCACAGCAGGTGTTCTGCTACAGAGCTGGGGATGAGACTGGGGGATTAATCTGGAGGACCAGAAGAAAAGGTGAAGATCTTCAGGCTACCTTCTTCCCTCGTTGGAGTGACCTATGTTCTAGCAAGGAGAGCCTGTTAAGAGTTGGGGGCTGGAATAAAGCAACAAGGGGAGAGTGGGGTGCTAGGAGGGGAGTGTCTGTGGGATCTAGGAGAGATCAGGGTTTAGGATGCTTACACAGGTGTTCTGCTGCAAGCTGGAGATGAGGCTGAGGGACTGTATCTGAGACACAGAGGGAAAGGGAAAGATCTGTAGTCAGCCTCCATGGTTCCTTGAAAGAAATTCCATGTTCATTTTTTGACAGTCTAGCAAGAAGTGTGAAGCAATAATTGTCATTTTTATTGAATACCGAATCTCAAAGATTTTACAGATTAACAAGCAGAACAACAAGCACGTAATCCTACAATTATTGGAGAAAAGTAAGTTTATTAAAGTTTGCATGTCCTGAAGGGAATTCAAACCTCAGAGACCACAGTTGGACTGTTTGTTTTCTTTGTCCAAAAGAGAGAGCAGAAATGAGGGACACACATATTATTGAAATTGAACACAATGGGGCTGAGTGTGGGGAAGCTCAATGATAACAGTACAGAGGAGTTCAGAAGCCAATGGCTTGGGTTCACAGTCTGGGTTATCCAAAATGATAAGATGGAAGCCAAAGAGTAAAAGGAGAGAAACATGGTCACCAGGATCAGGATGGTTCGTGTGGCTCTGTCTTCGTGGGAAGGCCTTTGGGAGAGGCTGTGGCTATGGATGTGCTGGACTTGATGCTTATGTTTATGCAGGACAAGGACCATGGAACCACTGGCCCAGGCCATGAGGACCAGACACATAATATCACTTAGGGATAAAATCACTGCTTTTAGTAAGAAAGTTAATCTCACAGGCATGGTTGAGGAACAGTATCTGTGTATTCCTTTAGCACTCAGGTTTTTGCTATTCTTTAGGCCGGTAATTGTAGAAATAGGGATATTGAGCATAAGCTGTGGGATCCAGCAGAGGAAACAGCAGGTGCCAATGCACTTTGAGGATCTAATTTTGAGGTTCAGCCACCCAGAAGTATTGGGGTGAAGCTTAATGGCCTGAAAGCCACTGAGGAGGGAGGTGGTGCTGAGGGAGATCCCTCTGGCTACTCTGTGCGAATAGAGGATAAGTTTGCACCCAGCCTCCCCCAGAAAAGATGTCAATCCAAAAGTGGCCACTGTGTGAGGGATCCCTTTGGTGAAAAGAACCAGAGTGTTCGATATGATCAGCTGATTGACAATCAAGTTTGTGGGTCTCACCACTTGTGCAGTGAACAATGGGAAGTTATACAGATGAAAGAGGAAGGAATTGGCAAGGATTCCAGCAGTGGTCTGAATGAGGAACATCATTCCCCAGTTTAAGTTAATGGAAACTAATGCATCCATTGCCAGGAGGGGCTGGGAGTTTGCTATATTTCAGTCAGAGAAATTCGCAGATGGATTGTTAGTTGTGTTTGTCTGAATGAGCTATGTCCTCCATAGACATGGTATTTGAACAATTCCTCCCGAGTTAGTGGCACTGTTTATGACTTTTATGAATCCTTTAGGAGACGGAGCCTGCTTGGAAGAAGTCCATCAGTGGAGGGAGTGAAGGAGCCTTGAGTGTGGATGGCCTGGCCCCTCTTACTGCTGTTTTTCTTGTTTGTGTTTAGTCCTCCAGTTTCCTGCTCCTCCCTCCCTACTGTCCCTTACTGTTTTGGTTCCATCCCCCTCATTATATATTATCCTTCTGAAACTGCAGGGCAATATAAACCCCTTTCTTCTCTAAGCTGCTATCTGTTCTAGTTTTTTATCATAGCAACAGGCAAAGCAACTTAGCTCACTCCTAGCACATATAGAAATGCCTTTTCTATCAAAACCAATTTTTGTTGTGAAAATGAACATTAAACAGATCTTCAGTCAGTGCACAGTGACTTGGAACAATATTGTGGCGACACACTGGAAGCTCTCCACTCTAGTCACTGGAAATATTCAGTGTCGGCCATTGCCCTGTTGAAAAAGTCCTGTCAACTGCTCCCCTTGGAGGAAACCACAGTATTTACAAAACAGAGGAATCACAGATTGCAGAGGTGTGTCTCTCTTCTTTTATCTTTAAAGAGTGAAAGTGAAGCAGAAAATGACAAATACCTTTGTGAGAGACAGTAAGCAATGCAGAGAAGACAGCGTGGAGCCAGGCTGCCACAAGGTATCCTACTTCTTGTTTGCATTCAAAAGTATGTGGCTCAGTGGGTAAAGCTGATGCCAAGCCTGAGGATCTGAGTTTGATCCGTGGGACCTGTGTAGCAAAACAAAACGTTACAAGTTGTCCCCTGCCCTCCCAATGCACAACATGGCATATGCACACACAACCATGTCTATTGAATATGTAAAATGAGGCTTGGTATTTAAGAATACTTCATACTTTTCCAGAGGACCCGACTTTAGTTTCCAGCACACACCTGGCTAAGTTCACAAGTCCCTGCAATTCCAGCTACGAGGGTTTGTCTGTCTCTTATGGACTCCGTGGGCACTGCACTCAAATGTACAAATGTGTGCATGCACACGCACACACACACACACACACACACACACACAAAAAAAAAAAAGAGAAGAAATACATCAAAGTGCATTTTTCTTAAACATATATAATGCCAAAACTTGTGTCAAGAATAAATCATAAACCTAAAATTAACCTAAAAAATAAAGAACCAGCCAGATACCAATCCTGGTGTGTGGGAGGCAGAGGCAGGCAGATCTCTTAGTCTGAAGCTAGCTTAGTCTACATAGGGAGTTCCAGGTCAGCCAGGGCTTCACTGTGGGACCTTGTCTCAAAAAATACATTAAATAAATAAGCAAGCCTAATCTTATAGAAGAATTCAGCATTAATCTAGTAATAAGGTGTTATTTATATTGAGTTTAAGAAGAATTATTTTAGCATAATTCCCTAGCATTCAATAATTAAATAAAATAAAAGTAAAATTTTAGGTGATAATATTGTAAATTATTTCACAAGTACATGTTATGTGTTCTGTATGTATCATATACATATAGCTTTTAAATACCTTCCTTTTTGCCTTTTAGATTTTGAGACCAGGTCCTACTTTATAGCCTAGGCTGACCCCAAGGCCTGAGTAATCTTTGTCTCTACCTCCAGAATGGAGGGATTACAGGTGTGGGCCACCACACTCAGCTTAATTACCCATCTTACCAAAAGCAATCAGAACATCTGAAAAATAAAAAGTTGACTGTACATCTAAGTTAGGAGGTGGAGGAATACATACAGAACCTCTGCACAGGAAACCAAATGTGACACAAAATTCTCTGTATGTGTGCATATGAAAAATCAGCACAGAGGAATCCCAATAGCAGCAGATGAGATATTTATGTATTAAATAATAACTGAAGTCTATTAAAAGAAATTAATGTATATGAACTACACATTTTGATACTATTAAGGCAGACACCTAGGGCTGAGATATAGCTCAGAAACTGAGCACTTGCTTGGAATGCACAAGGCCCTCGGTTCACACACACACACACACACACACACACACACACACACACACACACACACAAAAACCCTCCAATAAACACTGAATGACAAAAACAAAGTCAAGAAACTGACATTGAAGGAGTGATAAAGAACAAATAATGAGTAAATTACGGTTCACTTTGTACAGTAAATTCTTCTTTTGTGTTAACATATGAGACAAAATTAAAGAATTTAGTTAGGGCTGTTCAGTTGGCATCATTTAAGGTAGAACCAGATCAATCCATGAAATTCAATGTACAATATGTATATAATATAATATGACGTTAAATATATGATGTTATTAAAATAGAAAGTTTGGCCAAGTGGGGTGGAATCCGCCTTTACTTCTAGCATTCCTGAGGCAGAGGCAGCAGATATCCACCAGCTGAAAACTGGCCTGACCTGCACGGGGAGTTTCAGGCTGGTCAGGGCTACATTGTGAGAACCTGTCTCAAACCTAACAATTCTCACCCAAATGAATGATAGGAAAAAAAAATCTCTTAAAAAATAGTGGTTTTCCACAAAATTAAAGTTAGGATCTATCAAAACAAGAATTACCTTTCTTTTGGTAACAGAATTTCACTTGTTTAAAAATGAATGCTATTACATTATAATCAGTTATATAACTAGCACTAACTTTTGGAAAGTATGAAAATGTAGATAAAGCACAGGTGGGTTAAGAGAAGGAAATGCTAAAAACTGAAATGTTTCCAATAGATACACAAGCTTTCTGAGACAGCTTCTATCCAGGCATGGTCACTCTGGTCACAGGTAATGTATCTGAGGACTTTCCTGCCCCAGAATCCTGGAAATTAGTCTTAGTCAAATTTTAATGACATTTTAATTATAATTGTGAAGGATGCATTTACCTTCATCACAAGGGTCCTAGGAAGTTTCCATAGAAATGGAATCAGTGGTGTCATAAGGTTCATCTTGCTCCCCAGAGCCAGTAAGAAAGGAGCGAGGATGTATGGTTGTGTGGATGTTACAGAAAATGCCCACACGTGAATTCTCAGATCTATGGCAGCATGCTACCACAAGTTTTTAAATCTCCTGGCCAGCCTGGCACACTTGTAGGCTGAACAAAGTAGATCATTTCAAAAATCTCCTGGCTAGCTCTGTGCAATTTTGTTACAGGCTATCTCAAAAAGTTTGTATATTCATACTATATTTTTAAAGATTTACAGAGAAATCAAACTATCAGAAAAAAAAGGAGACAACTTACCAAGTGTGTTCGCTGAGGCAGTAGCCACCTCAGTCACACACAGAGTATGTGCACAGGAGGGCATTTCATCCCTGAGATAAAGACTTGGCACACAGTGAGGTCATCCTGCTGGGAGGTGATTATCATTTCACCCTTTAGTGCAGTGACAGAGTCTGCATGGAGATTAGGAATCACCTCAGAAAAACACCTGTACCATGTTCAAATCCCTGAAAGGGATTAGCGTAATTAGTGATGGATCAGGGTGGGGCAGGGGGATTACCGAGAAAAACACCAGCTGAGATGGCTGAAAAACACCAGGTGGAAATGACAAGGGAGATGAGGGCACTGAGGTTAGGAAGTGAGAGTAAGTTGGGCTGTGTATCTTACTGACTTGAGGGCTTCACTTCACCTGTGGTTATTTTTACATCCTGAGAAATTTACAACATGGACACCTACAAGGGAGAAGATGAGGACTGGGGAGGAGCGAGTTGCTGGATCTGACATTTGGCCTTAGCCAAAAGGAGTGATGGTCTGACTGTCAGAAATGAATTTGGAGGAACCGTCATACAGGGATTCTCATGTGTGTTGCGTGTTATTTTTGGTATGTGGGATTCATTGAGAAAAGACTAAGGCCAGAGAGATGCTTAGCCTGTGAAGACATTGCTGCCCAGCGTTATAGTCTGAATTTGATCCCTGAAACTCACACAGCGGAAGGAAAAAACTGACTTCCCAAGTTATTTTTTGACCAGTACGTGTGTGTGTGTGTGTGTGTGTGTGTGTGTGTGTGTGTGTGTGTGTGTGTATGTGTTTCTCACATGCAGGTAGGAAAGTGCCTCACAAGCATGCCTGGTGCCTGCAAAGTCTAGTCGAGTGCATTGATTCCCTGAACTGGAGTTATAAGTGTTTGTTGGTGCTGGAAATTTGTTGATTCTCTGTAAGAGTAGCAAGTGCTCTTAACCAGTGAGCCATTTCTCTGGCCTCTAAATCTGTCTTCTTTCTTTTTTAATTTTTTTAAAATTCATTTTACATACCAACCACAGATCCCCCTCTCATCCCTCCTCCCACTCCCCCAACCCCCAGAATCTGTCTTCTTTAAGACAGTCAGTTACTTACATAATAATCTGGCAGTTTTGGAACTTGTAGTTTCATATTTAATGGGTGGAATAATCTAGGTCTAAAAGTAAACACTGGGCAATAATTTAGTAACGATAACCCCACCTACCTGACATAGTTTCTTCTGGGGAGCAGTTCGGAAAAAGTTGTACTATGTAATGCAGAAATTTCCAAGGTTGGAGATATCAGGGAAGTCTCTCATTTTCCTGTGGGTGTTTCCTAAGATTTTATGGCTCATAAGAATATTCTGGGGACAGGCCAAAAGGAGAACAGTGGGGGGGATGGGGTAAAAAATATTCTGTACAAATAGTGTATTTTTGGAGCATGCATGCTCATTCTCTCTCTGCTCTTGACTATGGATGTGATTAGCTGTTTCAAGTTCATGTTTTAAATTGCTCCCAATGTTTGACCATAAAGTGGAATTAGTGATAAGATCTCCATTTAAGGGACTAAGCATCTGGCTGGAACTTTGGACAGGAACTTTGTCATTGGCTGGTTGAGGAAGATGGGATGGAATGTCTGTATTGTTACGCCTTCAATTGACCGGTGAAGCATCACTCACAGTGTTTATGAGCACACCTCTGTCTGTGTAATACAGACTAAGCAAACAGGCATTAGGTCTTATCGACGCTGCCACTGCACTCCAGATGCCCTGGAAGCTGGGAGTTCTGAAATATTGAACCAAACTCTCAGAGGACCAAAGTGCCAGATTCCTTTAAAAAAAAATTTGTGAAAAAAGTGTTTGCTTGCATGTATGTATGTGTACCATGTATGTGCAGGTGCCCAAGGAGACCAGAAAAGGTGTTAGATCCTTTTGAACTGCAGTTACAGATGGTTGTGAATTGCCATTTGGATGCTGGAAACTAAACCCAGTCCTCTGCCTTTAACTGTTGAATTAGCTCTCCAGGCCCCAAAGACAAATATTTTAACAATTATTACATTGTATTTTTTTAAACTAAGAAATTAAATTGTGTAAGCATAACCTTATGAGTCATTTCATCAGGAAAATATATCAGGCCACATCTGACAATGAATTCCAATTTATTTTTTAATTTTAATTTTATGGGTGTGGGTATTTTTTATGTCTGTGAATCGTTTTCTGTAGGCCTGGTGCCTGCAGAGGTCAGAAGAGGGAGTTGGAACCTCTGGAACTGGAGTTACAGAAAGTTGTGAGCCACCATGTAGGAACTTGGAATTGAGCCTGGTTACTCTGCAAGAGCAACCAGTGCTCTTAACTGATGAGCCCCAAATCCCAATTTCTTGACCTAACTGTATTGGGGTAAATGTGAGTATATGTACAGTGAGTATATAAATTCTTAAGGCAACTGTTTCTTTGGATGTTGAGCAAGGAATATTAAATGCAAAAATCAGTATGGACCTATGCATTGGATACAATCACTAGAAAATAGGCAAGAAAGCCTCTGTCTGAGGAAACAAGAGGCAAAGATGTTCCCTCAGCTTCTGCTCTAGGATAATCTAAACATCTGTCTTTATCTTCCATGTCATGTACCCAATTGACATTTTTTTTTGTCTTGTCATTACTAAACATACAGAGAGCTACAAATTTTTGTCACTAATGCTTTCAATTGAACATGCTCATTATAGCCTAGTCAAGAGTTTGCACACACACACACACACACACACACACACACACACACACACACACACAC
>CABHPR010140576.1:0-21624 GCA_902168415.1 Peromyscus melanophrys | reverse complement strand
TATCTATCTATCTATCTATCTATCTATCTATCTATCTATCTATCTATTTATTTTTTATTTTTTATTTTAAGGTTCCCTTGACTTCAGAACCAGTTATGGGGCCAGGCCTGGTAAGTGGAACCTGCCATAACCCCCATCCTACCTATACAGATTTTGGGTTGCCATGTCCTTGGTCTGTTCTGTCAGTGCACCCTAGTGTAGCCCTTGGGCCTTGCAGACTTGAACAGGTTAGGTCCACAACCCAGAGTTTTGTAGGTAGGCTGAGGGTTGTATGAAATTGCTGGCAAGCAGGAACGGAGGTGTAGAAGGTTGCCTCTCCCACATGTACCAGTATATGCCTAAGCCTGAAGGGGAGATTGAATTAGCTCAGGATGTGCAGGCTTCCTTTCTCCTTGGAATAGGAGTCAGTGGGGTGCAGGAGTCAGACCCAGAATCTCTCTCTGAAAAACCAGAATGTATACTTTGTATGTGAATATGGCGACGGGAGGTTTGAATGTGGAGGAAGCTGGCAAGCCAACCCACTCTCCTCAGGCTCCTTGTGGCCACTGCACAGGAAACCAACCATGGAATAAGGGAGATAGTACTGTGTTGACACTCATCCTGGGGGGACCTGAAAAAATGTCTATGCATCCCAGATAGGGAACCCAAGGAAGGATACCACTAAAGTCCAACTTGGTGAAAGATTTATGGGGGTTACTTACAGGAATGTGGGTCAGGCATTACTTACAGATGTAGAAATGACTCAAAGATGAGTTGTGTTAACAAAAGCCCACCCAGCATGGGTTGATGACTCATGAGAGCTGGAACCCTGGAGCACACTGTACAGCTTGCAGGTGGCGTGACAGGTTGTAGTGTCCATTCCAGGCTTCACAGCTGATCTGCTTTCTTCAGCAGTTTTTACTGTTTGCATAAACTTGGGCTGAAAGGGGCAAGGATGTCACTATGTAGCACAAGCTGGCTTTGAATCTGTGGCAGTCTTCCTGCCCCAGGCTCGCAAGTGCTGGAATTACAGGCATTAGTCAACATCCTTGGCTTCTGGCTTCTACTAGTGATGGTTGGTGGGTGAGGTTGAACCAAGGAATAGCACACGGTTGGATACCATTGTTACCGGGTTGGGGCTGCTTTGTAGTGGGGTCTGTTGGAGGGTATGTTGGATCCTGTTTGAATTTCCTAAGGACTCTCTGGATCCTACGTGCTGAGTACCCAGTGGGTCGGCCAAGGAGCTGCACTCAGTGTGTAGCTGTCGTTGTTTGTGAGCAAGGATAGAGAGATATGTGGAACAGAGTCCTGTGCATGTGGGATGGAAATGTAAACGGATGACCTCAAAGCCCTCACACTGAGGACATAGGAATGAAGGTTGCAAATCCTTGTTTGGTTGTATGTAGGATGAAGGATGTGGAGGACTTCAGGCCAATTCTGTGGAAGTAAAGCATGCAGCTCTATGTCAGGGCTGGAGTTAGGCGATGCTTATTGTCCTTCTACCTGTTGGTGCTGTGCATGGGTAGTCGGTGATCATTGGGACTGAGAGAGACTGGGAATAAGTGGTACTCAGGTCTGATATTTCCTCATGGCAAGATAGGACATTACCCTGGAGGCTTCAGAAGGAAATGGATCATAATTTTTTTCCTATCATGCAGGGCTGTGTGATCTTTAAGGTTGTAGCTGTGGGAATATAGACGTACAAGAAAAATATGATTCAAAGTGCTGGGTATGAGTCTGGGGAGGTGGCTCAGTGGGTAAAGTACTTGCTTTTAATGTAGGACAACCTGAGTTCAGATTTCCAGCACCCATATAAAGTGTACATGCGGGGTGGGGGTGGGGAGGCACGGGGACGGAGGGTGGGGAACAGAAACAGGGAGATCTCTGGAGTTCACTGGCTAGCCAGTCTGGTTGAACTGGTGAGTTCCAGGTTCAGTGAGAAGGCTTGTGTCAAAAGATAAGGTAGAGAGTAATTGAATTGAACGTGACACCCGACATTGACCTCTTGCCTCCACGAATGAATGTATACTTGTGTGCAGAGTGCTGTGTGCAGAGGCAGTGTGACTGACTGCCCAGGAGCAGTAAGAAGTCATAGGATAAAGAGGGAGCCCATGTTCCTTGGGTCTGAGGACTTTTAGGGTGGTCAGGGATATTGTCTGACAAGTCAAAATTCAAGTTAGCTTATCTTTTCTGTGACCATTTTTCTCCCCAACCAGTATCTGTGACAGCCACAGCATTGGCGGGGGAGGGTAGTGGCCTTCATCTTAGGCCTAGAGGTTAGATTTCAGCTCTCTGTTTATATCCCCATATTTCTGTGTAAGTTCACCGATATCAATGAGCAGAGTGGACATCAGGGGCACTGGGTTGAGTGGCTCCTCTGATATGAGATGGAAAGGACAGTAAGCAAGTGATGTATATTGGGGCCACAGGATGTACTTGGATTTCTGAAAGAGAAACTGATCATATGTTAATTGTTTTCATTGTGATAGGGTGTGACCTTTGAGGATGTGGCCATTCACTTCTCCCAGGAAGAGTGGGTGCTCCTTGATAAGGCCCAGAGGTTCCTCTACTGCAGTGTGATGGTGGAGAACCTTGCACTTGTGGCTTCTCTGGGTAAGATCCTCGCACCCCTCCCAGTGTCCTAAGTGGTTTCTAACTTTACTTTCTGCCTGAGAGTGACTTCTCTCTCTGGAGTCATAACAACTCAACATCTCTTCCTGTTAGGGTGACTGTCCACATCGATAGCATCCTATGCCTTGGTTCCTGCCTAATTACAATAGCTATCATTTCTTTCTTTTCTTTTTCCTTTTCCTTTTCTTTCTTTCTCTATTCTTTCTTTTTTCTTCTTTGAGACAGGGTCTCTCTCCATAATCCTGGATATACTGGAACTCACTATGTAGATCAGACTGGCCTTGAACTCCTCATAGAGATCTGCCTGCCTCTGCCTCCCAAGTACTGGAATTAAAGGTATGCCCCAGGCTTAGTTGTTATTTCTTTATGGCTGCCTTTGTGAGTAATTGCCAGCATTGTAATGTTTATTTTTAAATGAATCATGGGCTATTCTTAAAGGACCCTTCAGTGTTTAGTTCTGTTTTCTTCCCATATACGATTTTATGTTAAATTGCTATAAGTTAGTACTGGTACTCACTTGCTTTTTCTTTTCTTCTTCTTCCTCCTCCTCTTCTTCTCCTTTTTTTTTTTTTTTTAATATTTGTAATTTTTTATGTCCCTTGTGGTTAGGGTTGCAGGGAGGGTCTTGGTTGCCTCATAGAGATGACATTACAAGATTGTCTTGGAGGAGACCTGGACCTGGTAATAGGCACCCAGGGGAAGGCATGATCTCATCATACCAGGATCCAGTAGAGTGCCCCACAGTGTTTGCATAAAGGGGTCACCCATCATGTCTCATTTCTACCTTTACTTCTCTATGTTTACTACTTGGCCAACTTGTGATTTCACCTGTGACTTCTGGCTCTTGGCTACCTTGATGTTGTTGCATTCTTAGTTTTGACAAATGGTGCCATGAGGCACTTACGTAGCTTTAATTAGCTCTTGATCACTAGCTACTTAGTTTCATTTGAGGACTTTTGCCCATTGTAGCCACATCCCCAATAGGAAAGGACCTGCTGAAGGCTGCTGGCTGAGGAATTGCTTGGAGACCCTCCTTATCCTTTCCTGCATCCCATCCTGTGTCCTCTGTCTAGTGTGATTGATGTACCCTTGTAGCTAGAGTTTTCCTGCCTGGCCCACAGTCAGGATAAATCTCTTTCACCTGCCAGTCCCATAGCCGCTCAGACCCAACCAAGTAAACACAGAGACTTATACTGCTTACAAACTGTATGGCCATGGCAGGCTTCTTGCTAACTGTTCTTATATCTTAAATTAATCCATTTCTATAATTCTGTTCCTTGCCACATGGCTCGTGGCTTACCAGCATCTTTACAGGCTGCTTGTCCTGGCGGTGGCTGGCAGCGTCTGGCAGCCTCTCCTTCCACCTTCCTGCTCTTTTCATTCTCTCTGTTAGTCCCGCCTATACTTCCTGCCTAGCCACTGGCCAATCAGTGTTTTATTAGCAACACATTTGCCATACAGAACATCCCACAGCATACCCTGTCTATATTTGAAATAGTTCCCTAAGCCTGTCTGCAGCTCTTTTGTTCTTAGAATAGTCCAGTGGTTTCATTGTTTCTTCTCCTTTTTAAAAATTTTTTTAAAAATTTTTTGGTGATAAGCTTTTAGCTATGTAGCATGGACTAGCTCAAACTTACAAGCCATCAACATCTTGCCTTAAATTCCCAAGTGCTTAGAGAACAGGTGGAATCGAAGTCCAGCTGTGTCATTGTTTTCTGTGTCTAACTTACCTTTGTGATGGGCTTTCCTCTCTCCACCAATGTCAGCATCATTTCATTAGCATTTCAACATGTATTTCTCTGATTTCAGGATCCAGGCCTGGAATGGGGGATGAAGAGGTAACTGCTGAGCATGATGGGCCTGTAGATGGAGTGATGTCTAAGACAAGTCCATCTACCCAGGAGACTCATCTCTTTGAGACACCTGTCCCAGCTTTGGAAGACGTTTTGTACCAGGCGGAATCCCTAAGCACACACCCTGTGCAGACATCGTACTTGGGCAGAACAGGTTTGAAAAGCTCCGGTTTGAATGAAGACATTAGCCAGCACCAGAAGAGTTACAGTGGAGAAAAGCCCTGCGAAGGGAAGGCTGATATGGCTTCATTTATGTCAAGCTGCAGACCTCATGTGTTGACAAAGCCATTCATCTCTGAGAAGGATGGGGAGAAGGCCCTTGCCTCCATGGGCCGTCTTCAGCAGCAGGCCACTTGTAATAGTGAACAGCTTCACAGTAGTGGCAAGTGTGGGGAAGCACTTTTGAGTGGAGAAAAACTTAAGTACAGTGAATGCCAAAAAGGTTCAAGCCACAAACATACACGTGTTCCGTGTCAGAGTGCCTCCCCTGAGAAAAGGCCTCATGAGTGTAGCAAGTATGAGAAAGCCTTCTCCTGCAATTACAAACTTGCTCAGCACCAGGACAGTCGCACGGGACAAAGGACGTGTGAGCATAGTCAGCATGAAAAATCCTTTAGCAAGAAGTGTCACCTCATTGCACACAATAGAACTCAAGAAAGGCCCTATAAATGTACTGAATGTGGAAAAGCCTTTATCTATAAATCTGAGCTCATTTACCACCAGAGACACCACAGTGGCAGAGTACATTATGAGTGTGTGGAATGTAGAAAATCCTTTACCTACAAATCCAACCTCACTGAACACCAGAGAATCCACACTGGAGAGAGGCCTTACCAGTGTGAGCAATGTGGGAAATCCTTCAGACAAAACTCTAGCCTCTTTAGACACCACAGAATTCATACTGGAGAAAGGCCTTATGAGTGCTATGAATGTGGCAAATCTTTCAGACAAATCTTCAATCTCATTAGACATAGAAGAGTCCACACTGGAGAAATGCCTCATCAGTGCAGTGACTGTGGGAAGTCCTTTAGCTGCAAAGCTGAACTCACACAACATGAGCGAATTCACAGTGGGGAAAGGCCGTACGAGTGCAGTGAGTGTGGCAAATTCTTCAGGCAGTTCTCCAACCTCATCCGACACCGGAGAGTTCATACTGGTGACAGGCCTTACAGATGCAGCGAATGTGGAAAATCCTTTAGTCGCAAATTCATCCTCATCCAACACCAAAGAGTTCACACTGGAGAAAGGCCTTATAAGTGTGGGGAATGTGGCGCATCCTTCACCCGGAAATCTGACCTCATCCAACACCAGAGAATTCATACTGGCACAAGACCTTACGAGTGTGAAGAATGTGGGAAGTCGTTTCGACAATGCTCTAGCCTCATTCAACACCGGAGAGTTCATACTGGAGAGAAGCCTTATGAATGTGTCGAGTGTGGGAAAGCCTTTAGTCAGAGTGCCAGCCTTATTCAACACCAGCGACTGCACACTGGAGAAAGGCCTTATGAGTGTAGCGAATGTGGGAAGTCCTTTAGCCAAAGTGCTAGCCTAATTCAACACCAGAGAAGCCACAGTGGAGAAAAGCCTTATGAATGTGGCGAATGTGGCAAACTTTTCACCCACAAGTCTGACCTAATTCAGCATCAAAGAGTTCACACTGGAGAAAGACCTTACGAGTGCAATGACTGTGAGAAATCATTTAGCCGTAGGTCTAATCTCGTTCGACACCAGAGAGTTCACACCTAAGAAACTTCTTTATCACGTAGGAAATGTGCTGTTTAGTGAGTTAGTGTAGTAACACTGGAGGAGACTAGCAGCCCTCTCTGAGTTTAAAGATAATTCATATGGGCTTCAGAAGTGTGGGTTATTCATTCAGTTTCTAGTATTCCCAGGGCCATATCCTGATTTATGCCATTGGCTGTGTCTGTGGTAGAAACCCTGTCACCATCGCCACCTGGAAGTTTGATATTGTGAGGATAAGTACCCCTCCTGAGTACTCAGAGATGCAAACTTCTGTACTCTGCTGTGGCCTTCGCCTTGGAGATCCCTCATTTCCTTTTAGGGCAGGAATCTTGTTTGGAAGGTATGGTCTGAGTTGTGCTTTCAACTTTGCTAAGAAAGATTGCCTTGTTCAGGGGAAGTTTTGTTTTCATACCGTGCTAGTGATGAATATTTCCAGATTCGAATTCGCCAACTTGGAAAATGCTTGCTGCACATAACCTCTGACTTATCTTTTTGAAAAGATATTTATGCACCTTTAATCTTGAAGGTTCTGTTCATTCTGTGGTTATCAGTTCATTGTGACTTACCAACTGACCTATGATGTCAGCATTAAGGGGTGGACCAACTTCATAGATATCCTCACTGTCTATGTTTTAGAAGGTATGGTACAGCTGCACGAAGCAGCTGTATGGAGTATTGGTCTGATTTTCATCGCTGCCCCTGCCCTCACAGGTAAGACTGTTGGGTTTTCTGTTCCTGGCTTACTGAAGGTGCTATGATTTGGGAGGTTAAAAAGTCCTGATGAAGAGGAGAATTAAGACAATCCCAGGTGCTGCTGTAAACCACGTGAACAATTACACTCACCTTTCCTCTGGGATGTCATATAATTCCAAGCATTGTTGAGGGTGATCTCTTCTGTAGGCCTTGCATTGGAGCCATTTGCCATAATGTGTTGACTAGTGTGCAGGGCAGCAGTTTGTGACTGGGACAGGAACTGAGTTCATAGATATGGAAATAATCTCACATTTTCTTTATTGTGAGCGTCTGTGTGTTGGTGTGCATGTGCGGACGTCAGAAAGGCAGCTTTTCGAGATGATTCTGTTCTACCATGTGGGTTCCAGAGATTGAATTCAGGTCATCAGGCTTTTGGTAAGTGCTTTTACCTGCTGAGCCATCTCTCTGGCCGTGGACCAAGCCTCTACTAAAAATTCACCCATAGATGTTTCAATGACTTGGTGTGAGTAAAATTCTCAAGATCTGTGTGGCTATTTCCTGTGGCTGTGGTTATTGTCAGAGAAAATAGTAAGACATTTTTGTGGATTCCTGTATTCTTTCTTCTCTACCTAGGGCTAAAGCTGTACAGGCCAGAAAACAAGAGGGGAAAGATGGTTTTGTGGGGTGGGGTATAATTCTTACCTATTTGTGATTCAAGGGGCAGTAACTTTCCTGCCAAGATTGGCTGCCAGTGGAGCAAGGCTGCACATCTGAGCTTCTGAGAAGAAAGATGGTCGAATCCATATTAGTTTGTAAAACAATTTTGAGAACAGTAGGACATCTAGGTATATTGTTTCAGGCTACTTTTTATAGCTTCTTTTATGTATCATTTATGTAAGTGATACTTAACAAAGTACATGGCATGGCACAGTGGCATGTACTGTAGTTCCAGTTTCTAGGAAGGCTGAGGAATGAGGAGTCTGTGGGCCCAGGAGTTTGTGGCTCAGTGACGCCAACACGGCATGACTCTGGCTCAAAAAACAAAACCCCAATTGGTGAAGTCTTGAAATCATTTCAGTTATGAAAACAAATTTATTTGTCATCTGTATATTTACAGCATGCACATTTATTATCTTAGATTTCCTAGCTCTCCTGGCAACCAATGATTTTGTTTTTAATTTAAACTATTTTATGTGTATATGTGTTCTTCCTGCATGTATGTCTGTGCACCACATGCATGCTTAGTGCCTGTGGAGGCCAGAAGGGGGAGCAGGCCCTCTGGGGGCTGGCATTTCAGATGGTTGTGGTCCACCATGTAGGTGCTGGGAACTGAACCCAGGTCCTCTGGAAGATCATCTAATGCTCTTAACAGCTAAGGCATCTCTTCAGGCCCTGAATTTTCTTAAGCAACAGATTAGTTTACATTGTTTGGAATTTTAAATTATTGTCATCGTAACATGTATGCTTGTGTATGTGTAGATACGTTGTATGATTACTTCAAGATTCAACAATGATTCCTATGTGAAATGTTGTTATTGTTACTGGGTAACATTTTGTGTGGATCAACTGTTTGTTTAATCCATTAATTTATTTAGAAAATTTCTTTACAGATTTTAAATATTATAAATAAAGCTGCTGTAAATATTTCAGTTTTTATATGGCTGTGCATTTTAATCACTTTGTGTTAATAACTTGAATGTAACACCAGAGTTATAGATGAATATTTTAAGAAGAGTTCAGGAAATGCTGACTCTGATGTGTTTTCTTCCTATTGCATTCTCACGAGCAGTGTGTGAAAGTGGCTGTTCCTTTCCATCCCGGCATGTACACCATGTGGCTAATCCTTGAAGATTTTACTCTACTGGGTGTATTGTGACATTGCACTGTGCATTTCATTGCATTTCCTTAAGTATTCTGAAATAAAACACCTGTTTCAGATGTTTAATTGCCACTTGTACATCTCTAATAAAATGACTGTTCACATATTTTTCTTATTTTCCTTCAGTGAGTTTGTTGTTGTTGTTGTTGTTATTATTATTATTATTATTATTATTATTACTATTATTATTTTGAGATAGGGTCTCTCTATGTAGTCCTGGCTATTCTGGGCTTGCTGTGTAGGCTGGGCTGGCCTAGAACTCACAGAGATCCTCCGCCTCTGCCTCCCTACTTCCTGACTGCTGGGATTAAAGGCTTGTGCCACCATGCCATGCCCAAATTTATTTTAACAGATGTGACAGAGTGTGACACCCCAATAAACTTATCTGGGGATTGTAGAACACAACAGCCACTATATTAAACATAGAGGTTAGGCAGTGGTTGCACACGCCTTTAATCTTAGCATTCCAGAGGCAGAGATCCATCTGGATCTCCGTGAGTTCAAGGCCACACTGGAAAGAGCCAGTCAGGGTGACTCACACCTTTAATCCTAGCACTTGAAATCTCCTGTCTTGCTTGGGAGAGACACACAGCTTTAATCCCAGAAAGCAATGGCAGGAAGCAGAAAAGTATATAAGACATGAGGAATAGGAACTAGAGGCTTTTAAAGCTTTTAGGCTTTTAGCAGCAGTTCAGCTGAGACCATTTCAGATGAAGACTCAGAGGCTTCCAGTTTGAGGAAACAGAATTGGCTGAGAAGTTGGTGAGGTGAGGTTAGCTGTGGCTTGTTCTGCTTCTTTGATCTTTCAGAATTCACCCCAGTATCTACCTCCGGCTTTGTTTTTATTAAGATCATTTAAGATTCATGTTACATGTGTTTTTTCTTTTTTTTGGTGGGGAGGGTGAAATACAGGCTTGTGCCTGGTTTAGTGGCCCATACCTTTAAACCCCAGCACTAGGAAGGATGAGGGAAGAGTTTGTGGTGATTTGAAAGAAAATGGCTCCCAAAGGGAGTGGCATTATTAGGAGGCGTGGCCTTGTTGGAGGAAGTGTGTCACTGTGGGGGTGGGCTTTGAGGTCTTTTCTCAGTCTTCATTCAGTGTGACAGTCAGTTGACTTCCTGTTGCCTCTGAGTCAAGATGTAGGACTATCAGCTCCAGCACCATGTCTGCCTGCATGCCACCATGCTCCCCACCATGATGATGATAATGGACTGAACCTCTGAAATTGTAAGTGAGCCCCCTCAATTAAATGTTTTTTTATTTTTTTATTTTTTTTTATTTTTGGTTTTTCGAGACAGGGTTTCTCTGTGTAGCTTTGCACCTTTCCTGGAGCTCACTTGGTAGCCCAGGCTGGCCTTGGACTCCTTATAAGAGCCATGGTATCTCTTCACAGCAATAAAAACCCAAACGAAGACAGACTTGGATACACAGCAAGACCCTTACAAAGCAAGTTTGTTGAGGCTGAGAGAGAGCTCAGCAGGTAAAGTGCTTTCCATGCAGCCAGATGACCTGATTTCGATCTCAGGGCCCTTGTGGTTGAAGGAGAGATGCATCTCCTGTAAGTTGAGCCCCAGCAGCATGCTGTGGCATATGCAGTCCCCATGAGATAAATGCATATTCTATAAAACTGGATAAAAAAACAGTTTATAATGAAGAATTCCTTCAGTTAGATTTTACTGAAAGGGTTTTTTTTTTTTTTGTTGTTGTTGTTTTCCTACAAGTACACATACTCTTTCTTTAGGTGTAGAGAGATCAATGGAAGGGGTGGTTGCTATTATTAGAGCCTCAAAATTGGAACCCTGAAAAGAGTCAGTTGAAATCCAAATGCAGAAAGTCACCACTGACTAATTATCATTCCTGCTGTGCTCCCATTCTGAGGGGGAGTTTTAGGAAGCATGGCCCAGGATTCACAAAGTAAAGCAATGGAGTCTTAGTCATATGTCAAGACTGCCAACGGTGTACTCCTACCTATTCCCAGTTTTTCCAGAAATATAAATTCCTGAGTTGCCCCAAAGGCAGGTGGCATAGAAGGGGAAGGGCCAGGCTCAGAGCTGGAGGCATGGGACTGAATGAGTACTGTGGGCACACAGTAAGGTGTTCCTGGGTGTGCTCTTTAGCTAGGTGGCTCTTGGTCTGTAAATCCATTCTCCTTTTTTATTTGTTTGTTTTGTTTTTTGAGACAAGGTTTCTCTGTGTAGCCCTGGCTGTCCTGGAATCCACTTTATAGACCAGGCTGGACCTGAACTCAGAGATCTGCCTGTTTCTGTCTCCCAAGTGCTGGAATTAAAGGTGTGTGCCACTACCAGCCCCCTTCTGCTCCTTAACACTGTCCCCTTTTAGCTCTCTTGGCATCAGGCCTCAGGGCACTTTTGACTTAGCAAAACAAACCATTGTTAGTACCATGTTGTAATAATTCTCCACTGGAGTCTGTAGCATGAATCTTAGAGAGTCTTATTAATAAAATCCAACCCGGAGCCAGTTATTGGGGTGAACACTGGAAGGTCAGAGAGACAGATCAAGCCACAGCTTCCTCACCTCGCTGAATCCTCAGCTGGTCTTGTTTCCTCAGACTGGATGCCCCGAGCCCTCATCCAGAATGGGTCTCAGCTGAACTGCTGCTAGAAGCCTGAATGCTTAACCAGCCACATACTTCTCCAGGCCAAAGGCTTCTCCAGGCCAAATGCCTCTCCAGGGCAAATGCCTCTCCAGGGCAAATGCCTCTAGTTTCTGGTCCTCACGCTTTATATACCTTTCTGCTTTCTACCACCACTCCCTGGGATTAAAGGTGTGGCTTTCTGGGATTAAAGGTGTGTATCACCGTGCCTGGCCGTTTCCAATGTGGCCTTGAACTCACAGAGACCCAGAGGGATTTCTGTCTCTGGAATGCTAGGATTAAAGGCGTGTACTACCACTGCCTATCCTCATGTTTAACATTGTGGCTGTCCTGTTCTCTGACCCCAGATAAGTTTATTAGCATACACAATATTTTGGGGAACACAATAACCTCACAGGAGTCCATCTCATTTCATTTACATTGTCAGTTGCCAGTATTCAATTTGGGGGATATAGATGTATCAAGTTCTCCCCCCCGCCCCCCCCCCCCGTATTAACAAGGATTCTTTTCCTAACAAGAAAAAAATATTTTTAACTTTACATGTATGAATGTTTTGCCTGCATGTCTGTCTGTGCACCAAGCTTGGTCAGTGCCCTTATAGGCTGGAAGTGGGCATTGGATCCCTGTGGTGATATTTTATCTGTGTCTCCCAATGAAGTTTAGGATCAGAGGAAAAAAGCCAGTATATTAAACATAGAAGTCAGGCAATGGTGGCACATACCTTTAATCCTATCATTTGGGAGGCAGGGATCTGTCTAGATCTCTGTGAGTTCAAGGCCACACTGGGAACAGAGCCAGGCATGGTGGCACACACCTTAAATTTCAACACTATTTAACCATAAAAGTCTGGAGGTCTGTACAGACAGACAAGAAGTGACAGAACTGGGCAGGAAGAGGAAGTGATGTAGCTGGGTGGAGAGGAAATGAGATGGCAGAACAGAAAGGCATATAGGCATGGGTATACAGGAAGTAGGTCTCTTTGGATGCTGTGGAGTTGGTGAGGTGAGGTTAGCTGTGGCATTTCCTATTCCTCTGATCTCTCAGATTTGAACCCTGATATCTGGCTGCGGATTTTTTTTTTATTAATAAGACCATTTAGCAATTCATCCACAGATCCCCTAGAAGTGGAGCTATAGATGGTTGTTAGCCACTATGTGGTGCTGGGAATCAAACCTAGGTCATTTGGAAGAGCAGCCAGTGCTCTTAACCATTGAACCATTGCTGCAGACCCATTGGTAAGGGCTGTTCATCACATATCAGCTGTCTGTGAATCCAGATTTCCATAAGTTTTGATTTCAGCATCTCTGTTCACAGCTTTTACTCCATATTTAATCAGCTGCTCATCTGTGTAGACTCTGTAAATAATTGGGTTAAAATATCATTTTATCATAAAATGAGCCATTCCTGCTTTTTTTTGTTCAAAACCAACATCTATTACCTTGGCGATCCAATTTCTGAAATTGTGTCACTTTCTCACATTTAAAAAAATCTTGAGATCTCACATGGTTCATATTCCTCCTCTTATTTAATAGAGATGTGCTGTGTTAGTCTCCTTGCTTTACACTATGTGTTTTCTATTGCCCTAATCTATGGTCATAACACACAAGGTTTATAAATTGACTGTGTGAACCTGTAATAAACTTTCATGAGGGGGAGCCCAAGGGTGGCTTTCTAATCTTCTTAATGTGTTGTTGTTCATGGCAAGATGAGGAAATATTCTTCATTTGAATTCAAAAGGAGATTCCCTAACTTTATTTATATTCTCACCCTCACCCCATCATCTCTTTCTATCTCTCCCTCACTCTCCCCTCATTTTATTCTTGGCTTCTTAAGAAAAGAGTTACGTAAGCTTCGATATACTTGTTAGACTTCATCTTTCAATGCAGTTGCTGATTATATTTGTTCTTTTATGCTGTAGGATGGTCTGTATGTCAAATTACTCTGATTGGTCAATAAATAAAACACTGATTGGCCAGTGGCGAGGCAAGTAGTATAGGCGGGACTAACAGAGAGGAGAAAAGAACAGGAAGGTGGAAGGAGACACTGCCAGCCACCGCCAGGATAAGCAGCATGTAAAGATGCCGGTAAGTCACGAGCCACATGGCAAGGTATAGATTTATAGAAATGGATTAATTTAAGATATAAGGACAGTTAGCAAGAAGCCTGCCACGGCCATACAGTTTGTAAGCAATACAAGTCTCTGTGTTTACTTGGTTGGGTCTGAGCGGCTGTGGGACTGGCAGGTGAGAGAGATTTGTCCTGATTGTGGACCAGGCAAGAAAACTCTAGCAACAAATGGCGCCAGAACGTGGGGCAGGAATTTCCACTTAAAGCCTGAGAAAGCGTAAAAAGAAGATTCTAAAACGGAGCTAAAACAGCTTCCTAGTTGTCTCTCAAGTTAGCCGCAGCCTTCGGGCTTGAGCTACTGTATGGTGGGTTCCTGGCGTGCGTGTTTGACCAGCAGTATGGCGGGAATGAGGCATCTGCAAGTGGCACATTAAGCTGCATGGTAGATTTAGCCTTTACTAGTCCAAAAAAAAAAAAAAAAAAAAAAGAGAGGTTTCTGAGCTAAACGCTGCTTTGATAGAAGCAAAAACCCACGAAGGCCCCAACATGGCGGTGATACATTTACCGCCATGTTGGGAAGCTGAGGTGGGCGGAGCCAGCAGCCACAGCACCGTTTCAGTCTTAGAATGCTGCAGTTTAAAGTAACAGGTTCACAATAAGACAGATTCAGATGGAACAAGACTTTAAATGCTTTAAAATGTGTGTAAAAATGTACGTAGGCTTCAAAGAGAGAGAAAAAGATATATACAGTTATATAAAGAAATAGATAGTTTTGAAAAATAAAGTCTTTAAAGAGACAGTGAAGGTAGTATAAAATATAAGCCACGTAAAGATGGATATCACACAGAGAATCTGGATTGTGTTGTCTTTGGCATTCTTAACTGCAGAGAGATATTTGATTGTAAAGGAAGCTGAGTTAAACCAATATGTATATTTTAAAGATACCTTGACTTCAAAATTTGGATGTAAGGATATGTTGCTTTGGAAAGGAAGCTCTGCTTTTGTTTCCACAGAAAGCCAGAGGCTATGGATTTGTTCCAGATTAAGATACATCAGGTTTGACCAGCCAAGACCCCCTGAAAGGTCTCCGATGACACCAAGGCCCAGATGATCCAACATCCAGATCAGATTCAAGGCAACTGGCTCAGACGATACACCCTCACGGACTACTCCACAATTCTAAAATTTTCTTTGTGTCCCCATAAGATACAGCGCCCCCCTCCAGTAGGAAGTAGTAAGAGAAGCTACGCCCAAATTCCCAAATATACTAAGCTGGCTTTGGAGATGTGTAAAAGTTAAAACCTTCCTCTTTAAAAAAAAAAGAAAAAAGAAAGAAAAGGGGAAGTGCTGTAGCATGGTCTGTATGTCAAATTATTCTGATTGATCAATAAATAAAACACTGATTGGCCAGTGGTGAGGCAGGAAGTATAGGCGGAACTAACAGGAGAAAAGAACAGGAAGGTGGAAGGAGACACTGCCAGCCACTGCCAGGATAAGCAGCATGTAAAGATGCCAGTAAGCCACGAGCCACGTGGCAAGGTATAGATTTATAGAAATGGATTAATTTAAGATATAAGGACAGTTAGCAAGAAGCCTGCCACGGCCATACAGTTTGTAAGCAATACAAGTCTCTGTGTTTACTTGGTTGGGTCTGAGCGACTGTGGGACTGGCAGGTGATTGTCCTGATTATGGACCAGGCAGGGAAACTCTAGCTACACTTTTATTTGGCCTTTCACCTTCGTGTGTGTGTGTGTGTGTGTGTGTGTGTGTGTGTGTGTGTGTGTGTTGTGTATAAGCCAAAGGTTGATGCTGACTGTCATATTTCATCTCTCTCTACCTTGTATTTTGAGACAGGGTCTATCCAACTGAACTTGGAGCTCACCCATTCTGCTATGATTGCTGGCCAAGGAGTGTCAGGGGTCCACCATCTCTGTACTTCATTAACACTGGGGTTACAGACTTGTACCACAATGCCAAGCTTTTATGTGGGTGCTGGGGATCTTAACTCACATTCTTATGCTTTCTGTCAGATATTTCACTGGTAGAGCCCTCTCTAGGTCCCATTGCACTTATCATGTTAACATATTATGGAGTTTCTCTTCCCTCAGCTATACCTATAATTAAAAAATTTGGTCTTTTCATTTTGTTCTACAGTTTCTCCCTCTCCCTCTCTCCCTGTCTTCTTTCTTTTTCTTTCAAATTTATTTTATTTTATTTTTTTTTTGGTTTTTCGAGACAGGGTTTCTCTGTGTAGCTTTGCGCCTTTCCTGGAACTCACTTGGTAGCCCAGGCTGGCCTCGAACTCACAGAGATCCGCCTGGCTCTGCCTCCCGAGTGCTGGGATCAAAGGCGTGCGCCACCACCGCCCGGCATTAAACTTTTTTTTTTTTCCCACGAGCATGATGACGTCATCACACTCGCGCATCTGGCGGGCGCGGGACTCGAACCCGCCACCTCTGCCGCCGCGGGCTGGCCGCCTCGCCTCAGAGCCACCTCTCCGGGTCGCTTTCTTTCAAATTTAATATTATTTTTCTTGTGTTGTCTCATTCCCCTACTTTGTCTTAAAGACTTCATATTCTATATTCAACTTGATCCATTCTGCTTCTAAGGCTTTCCTCTTGAGTTTTGATATGGAGTTTTTCAATTCCATCTCTATTTCAGCTTGAGTTCTCTTCAGTGTTTCTATCTTTGTATTGAATTCAGCTTTTAAATACTGGATTGTGTTTATCATTTCATTTTGCCTAATATTTGTGTTTTTTTGGACATCACTCTGCATGTTTATTATCTTTAAGTTCATTTAGCTGTTGGTTTATGTCTTCTTTAAACTCGTTGAGTTTTTTTTTTAAATAAAGTTCCTGGTTGTCCCTTTAAAGATCTGTATCTTGCAGATCAACTAGGTGATTCTCATTGGAGAACATTTCTATAAAACTGGTGGATGTTAAAGGGCACATGCTGTTTTGATCTTCATGTTGTTTGTACTTTTGCAATGAGCCCTGTGCATGTATAGTTTTTTTGTTGTCAGGTGTGTGTCTGATGGGGACACGGGAAACTGGGCTGTACATAGCATGTGCTTCTTGTCCCAAGCCTGGAAGCTGAGAAGGGACTCACCAGCCTGGGCCAGAGAACTGGGTGTGGGACTCAGGCTTGTCTGAGGGTTGGATTGAATGCAGGATGCTTAGGGATAAGATGACTGACTCAAGAGACTGGGCTGGAGCACAGGATGTGCTTGCCTGGTTGGACCTAGAAAATGGCTATGGCCTAGGAGAAGGGAATATGGTCTGGCAGAGGAGGAGGGAGTTTGTGTTTAAAAAGATAAGTTAATGATATGGGGACTTATGTAGTTAAGGCTGGCCTAGAGCTCACTATGTAGCTGAGAATTACCATGAAAGTCTGAAGCTCCAGCCGCTACCTCCCAAGGGCTGGGATTACAGGTGTGTTCCATTACATCAGCTTATGTGGTACTGCAGTTCAAACTCTGTGCTTGTATATGCTATGCACTCATTCTACCAACTGATCCATATCCTCATCCCCACTTAATGTTCTATTAATTCCAGCTGTGATTTACTCAATTGAAGCTTACAGCCAAATTATCTGACTAGCTCTGTTATCACAAACAAATTTTTTGTGTTATTGTAAACTCTGTATATCAATGGATACATGTAGCTCTTTTTCCCTAAACTTGAGCTTTATTTTTGCAATCATCACATAAGAACACTGGCTCCTTGCAGATTCCAGACCAGGATACATCATCGGTGCACAGGATCTACACTGACGTTTTTATGGAAGCATTGGATTGTTTTGGTGACTGATATGGAGCCAGAACTGGCTTGAAGATAGACCTGCAACCTAGGTGTGGGATTTGGTTTGATCCTTGATCTTAGTATTTGACCTGCAGGAAAATCCATGGAATTACAGACAGCCAGAAACATGCCTCCTGAGCCTGCAATAAGGGATGTTCAAGATTGCTTGGTGCCATATCTGTGGAATTGTCAGGATTGGATGTGTGTGTGGTGTACCTCTGGGACTTGGACATGTTTGTACTTGTAACTCCTCCTTATGGAGGTGCTTGGGAGCAGACATGGTGATAGTTTTGCACAATTGTGGTTTCAGTAACTATTGTGGTCTTGTTTCTGATGAGTGGAGATCACTGATTTGCTTCAGAACTTAGATTTGGAACACTTCCGGCATATGTATTTTTTTTTTGTCAAAGGATCATTTTACAAATACTGTGATCAATTTGTTCACATTCCCTGGAAAACAATTACATCATTACATTAAAAGAGATGAGATGGCAACAGTAACCTCACAAGTACACATTGTCAACTCGCACCCCAAAACAAGACTTTAATTATGACAATAACTTCATAACAGTCCATATTTTGAATGGTCAAAATAGAAAATGTTACCCAACTTTAAAATGCATGCTTAACCACTAAGAGATAAATTCATATCTTACAACAGTTGACATAAAAACTCAACAGAGAATTAATCCTTGATTGGAAGAGTGAGATATACCCATAGGTACAATGGTAACACAAGGGTAATCTACCAATTCCTGGTTGGATTTAGGGCTTGCTTCTCAGGAAGAAATACATGCCTGATAATGCAAATCTGGCCAAGAGCTCACAGGCCCCATGGATGAAATTATTGATATTATTTTTCTAGGTGGACATAGTGTCAAACTGCCCTTTAAAACCATATATCTATATTCCTAGATTAGTTCTACATTCAGAACTCATCACAGGGGTTTCTTTGTACTGTGAAGGTGGTTATTGCACTGACCAAAGTGCAGAAAATAAGTGTTTCTGTAATGATCTGTCACAAATGGGATATTTTTATCATCCTCCTCACTGCAAGGTTCAGGTAACATCACAGAAAAGGGGTTGGAAAGAGTGTAAGAGCCAGATGTCAGGAGGGATCAGAGAAAAACAGTATCTGTTGTCTATGACAGGACCACTGCACTCATGAAGCGACAACAACTTGGTTGCCTGCATGAGATCTGTACATGATCAGGTTAATCAACATTCTAGCATAGGAAGGGGTTCCTGAGAGCCTACCCCTAACTGAGGAGCTATGGACAGTTCATGGCCTCTTGGCTGAGAGAGTTAGGTTTCCTTAAGGATGTGGTCCCTAGTAGATCAAGCAAGCTCCAGTGGATGGACTTGTATACCTATGAGTATATGGAGAACAAAAATTGGATTTGGTGGGTTGTATAACATGGAGGACATGAAATTGGGAGAGGTTGGGAATGTAGGGGTAAATCTAGAGGACTTAGGAATGAAGGTAAGGTGGTGAACATGATCAAAGTGCATTGTATGTATATATGATATTCTCAAAGAATTAATAAAAATTACCCCAATAACTATAATCTGCTCTGAAGTTTGTACCAGCCAACATATGCATGTGTGCACTACATGCCACTTATAAGGAATTTCAGAGCAAAAACTCTAAATGAGAGGCTACACATTTAACTATCCACATAAATTATTTTATAAACATGGAAAGGAGTGCAGTATAATTCATAAAAAATGAATGACAACTGTACAGTAAAAATTAATCTCTTTTACTTTGAAAGCCAGAAGAACATGGACAGATGTAATGCAGACACTAAGAGACCATGGATGCCAGCCTAGACTAATATACCCAGCAAAACTTTCGATCATCATAGATGGAGTGAACAAGACATTCCAAGACAAAGCCAGATTTAAACAATACTTATCCATTAAACAAAACCCAGCCCTACAGAAAGCACTAGAAGGAAAATTCCAACCCAAGGAAGTCAGATACACCCTCAAAAACACAGGCAATAGATAACCCCACAGCAGTAAACCCCAAAGAAAAGAACTACGCACACACTACCACCAAAAAATAACAGGAATGAACAATCACTGGTCATTAATATCCCTTAATATCAATGGACTTAATTCACCTATAAAAAGACACAGGCTTACAGAATGGATATGAAAGCAGGACCCATCTTTCTGCTGCATACAAGAAACACACCTCAAATACAATGACAGACACTACCTAAGAATAAAAGGCTGGGAAAAGACTTTCCAATCAAACAGTCTTAAGAAACAAGCGGGTGTAGCCATCCTGATATCCAACAAAATAAACTTCAAACTAAAATCAATCAAAAGAGATCAAGAAGGGCATTACATATTCATCACAGGAAAGATCCACCAAGAGTAAGTTTCAATTCTGAACATTTATGCCCCAAACACAAGGGCACCCACATATGTAAAAGAAACATTACTAAAGCTTAAACCACATATAAAACCCCACACATTAATAGTGGGAGACTTCAAAATCCCACTTTCACCACTGGACAGATCTCCTAAATCGAAACTTAACAGAGAAATAAAGGACTTAACTGATGTCATGACTCAAATGGACTTAATTGATATCTACAGAACATTCCATCATAACAAAAAAGAATATACCTTCTTCTCAGCACCCCATGGAACCTTCTCTAAAATTGACCACATACTTGGCCACAAAGCAAATCTCAACAGATACAAAACAATTGGAATAGCCTCCTGTGTTCTATCAGACCACCAAGGTTTAAAGTTAGATTTCAACAACAACAAAAACTACAGAAAACCTACAATCTCATGGAAACTGAATAATGCTCAACTGAATCACCAATGGGTTAAGGAAGAAATAAAGAAAGAAATTAAAGACTTCCTAGAGATCAACGAAAATGAAGACACCACATACCCAAACCTATGGGACACTATGAAAGCAGTGCTAAGAGGGAAATTCATAGCACTAAATGCTCACATAAAGAAGTTGGAGAAATCTCACACTAGTGATTTAACTGTACACCTGAAAGCTCTAGGACAAGAAGAAGCAAAGTCTCCCAGGAAGAATAGACGCCAGGAAATCATCAAAGTGAGAGCTGAAATCAATAAAATAGAAACAAAGAGAACAATACAAAAATCAATGAAACAAAGAGTTGGTTCTTTGAGAAAATCAACAAGATAGACAAGCCCTTATCCAAACTAACCAAAAGACAGAGAGAGAGCATCCAGATTAACAAAATCAGAAATGAAAAGGGGGACATAACAACAGACATTGAGAAAATCCAGAGAATCATCAGGTCATACTTCAAAAACCTCTATTCCACAAAACTGGAAAATCTAAAAGAAATGGATAATTTTCTGGATAGGTACCACATACCTAAGTTAAATCAAGACCAGATAAACTATTTAAATAGTCCAATAACCCCCAATGAAAAAGAAACAGTCATTAAAAGTCTCCCAACCAAAAAAAAGCCCAGGACCAGATGGTTTCAGCGCAGAATTCTACCAGATCTTCAAAGAAGAGTTAATACCAATACTCTCTAAATTGTTCCATACAGTAGAAACAGAAGGAACATTACCAAACTCCTTCTATGAGGCTCCAATTATCCTGGTTCCTAAACCAAACAAGGATACAACAAAGAAAGAGAACTACAGACTGATCTCCCTCATGAACATTGATGCAAAAATACTCAATAAAATACTGGCAAACAGACTCCAAGAACATATCAAAACAATTATCCACCATGATCAAGTAGGCTTCATCCCAGGGATGCAAGGATGGTTCAACATACGAAAGTCCGTCAATGTAATGCACCATATAAACAAACTGAAAGAAAAAAACCACATGATCATGTCAGTAGATGCAGAAAAGGCATTTGACAAAATCCAACACCCCTTCATGATAAAGGTCTTGGAGCGATCAGGAATACAGGGAACATACCTCAACATAATAAAGGCAATTTACAGCAAGCCAACAGCCAACATCAAATTAAATGGAGAGAAACTCAAAGCAATTCCACTAAAATCAGGAATGAGGCAAGGCTGTCCGCTCTCCCCATACTTATTCAATATAGTACTTGAAGTTCTAGCCAGAGCAATAAGACAGCATAAGGAGATTAAGGGGATGCAAATTGGAAAGGAAGAAGTCAAGCTTTCCCTATTTGCAGATGACATGATAGTATACTTGAGTGACCCCAAAGATTCAACCAAGGAACTGATACAGCTTATAAACACCTTCAGCAACATAGCAGGATACAAGATCAACTCAAAAAAAATCAGTAGCCCTCCTATATACAACTGACAAACAGGCTGAGAAGGAAATCAGAGATACATCACCCTTTACAATAGCCACAAATGA
>CABHPR010140575.1:15066-40810 GCA_902168415.1 Peromyscus melanophrys | reverse complement strand
TGGTGGTGGTGGTGGTGGTGGTGGTGGTGGTGGTGGTGGTGGTGGTGGTGGTGGTGGTGGTGATGGTGATGTGTTAGGATGTGTGTATATATGTGGGGGGTGTTTATGTTTTCCCTCTTTTGATTTGCTGGTCACAGATTATTAATTACTTTTGTTTTTTGGATGAGGTTAACATTTTTGGGTTGGAGTTTTCCTTCAAGTACCTTCTCTGGAGCTGGATTTATAGATATTTATTGCTTAAATTTAGTTTTCTCATAGAACTAATTTCCTCAGCTATGGTGATTGAAAAGTTTTACTGGGTGTAGTAATCTGTGTTGGCATCTGTGGTCTCTTAGAGTCTGTACCACATCTGTCCAGGCTTTTGGAGTATCCATTGAGAAGTCAGATATAATTCTAATAGGGCTGCCTTTATATATCACTTGGCCTTTTCCCCTTGAAGCTTTTAATATTCTTTCTTTATTCTGCATGCTTAGTGTTCTGACTATTGTGTCAAGGAGACTTTCTTTTCAGGTCCAGTCTATTTTGTGTTCTGTGTGCTTCTTGTACCTTGATAGGCATCTCCTTCTTTGGGTTAAGGAAATTTTTTTCTGGGATTTTGTTAAGAATATTAACTGTGCCTTTGACTTGAGTTTCTTTTCCTTCCTGTAGTCTTACTATTCTTAGATTTGGTCTTTTCATTATTTTCCAGATTTCTTGGATGTTTTATGCCAGAAGTTTTTTAGATTTAACATTTTCTTTGACTGAGTTATCCCTTTCTTCTATTGTGTCTTCAATCCCTGAGATTCTCTCTTCCACCTTTTGTATTCTATTGGTGAAGCTTGCCTCTGAGGTTCCTGTTCAAGTTCTTAAATTTTTCATTTCTAGATTTTCCTCAGTATGGGTTTTCTTCATTCATTCTATTTCCACTTTCAGGTCAAGAATGATTCAGTCTCTCACCTGGATCACAGAAAGGAGAGATATCTAATAGGAAGTACATCAAGATACCTGTCATCAGACATCTAATGCATGCATCGTAGGATGGCAGGCAGATAACTACCTACCATTTCTAGGGCTTCAGTGCAGCAATGTCCCCACGGCATAACTGGCAGGTAGCACCATTGAATTACCATTGTTTTGGATATAGTCTTACACCTGGCCTCAAGCTGACTTGACTATGCTTGATTCTCATGTCTCTACAATTTGTTTGTGTCATGTTTGTGTCAGTTAAAGACATTAATGATAACCTCAGAGAACCCAAAATGTATCAATGCCACTAAGGGAAAGAAAATTTAAAAAAAAAAAAACTTGCCCTTGGAGTAGTTTTACCAAGAGGGAGCTCTAATCTGAATGTTCTCTCCCTGTGTCTTCTGTCATCTGTGCTTATGGTTGTTTTCTTGACTATCAAAAATCTGTCTTTTATACAAAGAGTCTGAATCTTTGTCCCTGTGCCTACATGAATGCTGCCTTATCTATTTCTGTGTCTGTGTGTCCCTCACAAAGGGCTTTTGCCTTACATTTATTGAACAATATAGGAAGCACCACATGGGGAAGGAAGAAGGGACACTTTACAGAATTCTTGAAACAGGGTCTTACTGGGGATGAAGCTTTACTAACTCCAACTGACCCAGAGAACAAACAGCACTGCAAAAATCACTGCAGACAGACTTATCACCCTATGTCCATGCTGCTTCCAACATGGTGCATGTTTGTTTTATAAGGTTGTTTCAAGCTATTTTCTGTCTTCAGCATGTATTACCATAACATACACATATACTTATGTGAGTCAGGAACATGGAAGAGTACATGATTTAAGATTGGTGTTATGCATCATCTTAAGTGGCAAAAGTCGATTACATGGGAAATCCAACACAAGTAAGTTTGGTTGTTACATTGTTTTTCCTGAAGGCAGGTTAAAGGAACAGGCTAAGTACACAGTAAGGTAGCAGTCTTAAGTGACCTCAAGGTATATTATTGAGGCCCAGCGAATGTTCCAGACTCTTCAAATGTAAAAGGTGTTTTCATGATATTGTGTTGTCATACTTGTTAATAGCTAATCAGCTGCAATGACTCTCTGCAACTGTATCAGCTCTCAGCTCTGCCTTCCATAAGTGACCTGTCAACATGTGGCCTCTTTAACCCTTCCGTAGTCATTCTGTACCATGCACATCCACACACTCATGTGTGAAATATAATTTGTGATCTGAGAGCTAATACCAGTAATTAACATTAACATAAAAGAACTTGTGAATGCCAAGAGTGACACTTTTTAAGAGAAATTGTGGTTTGGTGGTAAGCTGGGAGTCAACAAAACTAATTTTGCTTGTCAATTCATTGGTATTCAATAAAGTGTGACATCCTCATAGAATGACACAAAACAGTCCATCTATGTTCCTGCCACAGCACACTCAACAATAGCCAGTTAGGACACAGATTTTTTTACCTATCAGGAAAAGAATGTAAAACAATCATAATTAATACTCTAAATTCTCTGCTGGATAAGAATAATAAGGGAAGCAAAGAGATAAAATCCTCAGATACTAAAATATTAATACAGAGACAAAAGGCCAAAAAAGAAAAAAGAAAAGAAGCCCATGCTTTAACAATCTGACCTTGACTGTCAGGAGTGTGGCTCAACGATGCTTGAGATTAGAGCATAACCCCAAATGATTCATGACTGGTACCTCACCAGAAATGACCAGTCTCATCCAGCACGAAATGAGGCTTCAATGGACTACTCAACAAGAAGTGAGACACCCACTTCTCACACACAGAACAGGAGTAAGTGGCCCCTCTTAGGTATTGTCAAAAGACATCCACTCCCCTCTTGGGACTCCCCTCTTGGGCACAATTCTCTTTAATAAATGTGTCTGCTGTTTCTATCTCTCCTGCAGCATATCACTTTAATTAAAATCCTTGTCTCAATTCTGGCCTGGTAATAACATTTAACCTTTAGCTAATTGTTCCCAACATGGCAAATGAGGATACCACTAAATTTCCAGGATCAAAATTAGGGGCTTCTCACCACCTTCAAAAGATTAAATTTCAGTAGATAAGAGTTGATAAAAAGGACCTAGGGACATTCAGTGTTGTCTCTAAAAAAAAATAAATAAATAAATAAAAAAAACCAGTGAGACTAGCTCCTGTTTATCTTTATCTTGGAGGAAAGAAACACGAGCATGTAAGGATTTTATAGGAAGGACCATGGGGCTACAGTCTGAGTGGGTGGGAGAAAGGTCTTGGATAAACTGCTTAATAGGGGTTATTGTTTAAGATGAATTGTTTGAGATGGGTTGTTGGGGTTAAGAAGTTTATTAGAAGGGTTATTTATGCCATGGGCACACAGATAATAACAAGGTAGGGGCTTTGATGAGTTCAGGCTCTGAGGCAGGAGTAATAGCTCCTCCTTTAGGTCTCTTAGAAGATTTTACCACCTGGCGGCAACCTGCACCCAGGCTGTCTCTGATACCACAGATGGCTAGAGAAGAGACAGGGAGGGAACTGTCACTACTGGCAACCCTTTGATTTCCTGAGACTGGCAATTCCACTAGAGAAATACAGGCACAGAGGGAGTCTTTTAGGAAGTGAAAGGCTCACCAGCAGGCCCTGGGTGCCTGTAAGCTTCTGTAAGAACCAGGAGAGAAGAGACTGCTGTGGGTTCTGTGGTTTGAGCAGCTGTCTGGGCTAGTATCAGTCCTCATAAAAGTCTACATGGACCTTCTCTTTAGCCAATGGGATCTGGGGAGGGAAAGGGGGATGGACTGTAAAGGAGAGATTTAAAGGAGCTGTTGTCACAACTATTCATGTATTAAGTGGCCAAAATTTAGAACAATGACAATTCCGTGTCTTTCAAAGGATATGTAGCAGCTAATACTTCCATTCACTGTTGTTGCTTCAAATGGTCCAAGCTGGCAGACAGTCTGGCAGTTTCACAGCCAAACATAAGTTTCCTGCATACACTGGCCATCTTGTCCCTAGGAATCCACTCAAAGGAGCAGAAAACATGCACATCAATGTTTACAGCAGCTTTACATAAGGCTTCCGGGACTTCGACATAATCAAGATAGTCTTTAGTAGATAAATATAGAACCAATAGTCGGGATTTTTTGCTGAAAATCAGTGACTTCTCACTTGACCCATAGGTAACTAGGAGCAGGATGAAAGCCTCGAGTCTGTGCCTTCATTTTGTATCAATTACCATTCCTTTGAGTAAGTCACCAGTAGGAATGAGAGTTGCCAGAAAGCGGCTGCACTTTCCACTGAACCTTCTATGAGGCTGATTAGCTGATTAAAACTTCAAGGATGGGGAGGTGGACAGGAAGTCCCACCCCTAGCTGAGGACCATTGGTATCTGACCACTACTGGGAGAGGCAGAATGCATTTTCTTTAAGGATGTGGCCCTGACAGGTGGACCATGCTCCAATAGAAAACCAAGCACCCACAAGTAAATGGACAGCATAAGTTGGACTTGGTGTTTTTCTTTTATATTTTTTATATTTTTTCTTTTCTTTTCTTTTTTTGGAAAAAAAGACACTGAGTTTGGTGAGTAAGGAAAGGATGAATCAATGACAAGTTTAAGGGGAATATGATCAAAATATATTGTACAAAATTCTCAAACATCTAATTTTTAAATTTACTGAGAGCTTTGATAACTGTGGAGGCATTGGGATGTTGCTGGTCCAAAGCCTAACTATAGTTACTGTATGTTATTTTTAGCCACCTAAATAATCATCCCCTACCTACCTTACTCAACATCTTATGACTAACTTAGGAGGCTGTATTAATCACCAACCAAAAAGATAAGGGTGTCATCAAATGTATTGAAATCTATAGCTGAGATTTCTTCAGCTTTGCCATAGCCATAACCACCTTCTTTTTTTTCCTTCTTTTTTATTAATTTACTTATTTATTTTACATCCTGACTGCAGCCTCCCTTTTCCTCCTCCCATCCCACTCCCTCCTATAACCTCCTCTCTGCACCCCCTGACCTCAGTCCATCCCTCCTCCATATTCACTCAGAAAGGGGTTTGCCTTCCATGGGTATCAGCAAAGCATAGCATATCAAGCTGTCATAAGACAAAACAACTCTCCCTGTATTCAGACTGGGCAAGGCAATCCAGTATGAGGAATAGGTTCCCAAGGGCCAGCCAAAGCACCAAGGACAGGCCTGCTTCCATTGCCAGGAGTCCCACAAATAGAACAAGCTACACAATTGTCATATATATGCAGAGGACCTAGGTAGGTCCCATGCTGACTCCCTGGTTGTTGGTTCATACTCTGTGAGTTCCCAAGATCCAGGCTGACCTTTCTGTGGGTTTTCTTGCTATGCCCTTGACCATGCCCCTCTTGCAATCCCTCCTTCCTCTCCTCAGCAGGACTCCCTGAGCTCACCCCTAAACCTGTCTCCATCAGTCACCAGATGAAGGAATCTCCGCCAAACAGGGTAGTCACCAATCCGATCACAGGGGCTGGCACGTTCAGGCTATGCACCCACTGCTGCCAGGAGTCTTAGCTGGGGCCATCCTTGTAGACTCTTGGAAGTTTCCCTTGCATCAGGCTTGACTCCATAAAGCTCCCATTTCCAGTCATCTTTCTCAGCCCTCTCCCCCTGCCAACTCCCCAATCCGATCCCTCAAGTTCCCATGCCCACACACACCCAGTTCAACCAGGAAATCTCTTCCGTTTCCCCTTCCCTGGGAGACTTCCCTGGGAGATCCATGTGTCCCCTCTTGGGCTCTCCTTCTTACCTAGCCTTTCTGGGTCTGTGGATTGGTTATCCTTTACTTTGCAGCATAACCACCTACTTAATGCTTACACGAACTATTTAAAAAGAGCCTTGACTTAGGACTATCTTTGTTCTGTTAACTATAAAAACTTCATGAAACAGTGACAACTTGGATCCTGGAATGTGGGAAAATCTGAATCTGTCTCACTGAGCCTTTGTCACTCATACTTGGCTTCATAATAAACTATCTCTTATCTCCTGCGAGACAAGAGCTGTGGTTCTTTGCATGGATAACTTCTCACTTCTGCAATAGGCAAGTTAACCAAGGAGTTTAAAATGATCAGTGAAACCTAACCTAGCTGGTCCCTCTTCAAGGCTTAAGGCACAAAGACAAGAATAAGATGCATCTCCTCGCCGACAGCTTTTACAAAGTCCCGTTCTCCAAATGGGGATGACAGCCTCCAGTCATCGTCCTAACTCTTCACTCATCAGAATTCCAGGAACCTTGTAGGCAGGTTTCCCCAACAAAAGATCATCCTCAAACAACCTGGCAATCCTGGTTAGTCCCTTGAAAAATGCTATCTTCTTCACAGCACCTCAGAGAACAAGGGCTGGAGTAATGATCAAGCCAACCTCACAGCTCCAAGACTGGTTCATTGGGCATTCCTCTCTACTGCTACTCCGAGTTCTCTGCTGAAAGCTAAAGCTCAGGGAAATGACTTAAAAGGGAACTTAGATTCACTGAATCCCTGATCCACAACATGCTCACATTTATTAAATCTTTCTCTGTTCTCACTATTATTTGTCTCTTTAATTGGCCTGTTGGGATGAGTGGCTGAGCTAATTTTATTGGGACTCCTCTGAGAGTCTGGGCTTTTGCCATGAAACTCCAGAAACAAATGATAAACTAGGGCACATCCAGAAAATGGAATAGTTATCAGCCCTTAAAAGAAATAAGCCATGAAGAGACATAGAGGAACTTTAAATGTATATTTCTAAGTAAAAGAAGTTAATCAAAACTACTGTGTTCTGTCTAGTTTCAATTATATGACATCCTGGGAATATCAAAACTCTGAAGCATTAAAACAGCATTGGCTGCCAGGCCTCAAGCTGGGAAGTTGGTGGAACACAGAGAACATGGGAAGTTTGGGGTGATAAGAGCTTCTACTTTGACTGGCCTGAGAAGCAGGTAGGCTAACTGCAGATCTTCACCTCTCCCTCTGCTCCTCCAAATCCAATCCCCCAATCTTGTCTCCAGCTCTGCAGCAGATCCATCTGCTGCAGCCTCCCGCCCTCCACTACCCCCATCTCCAGTAGATCACACAGATCTTCCCCTCCTAACCTCTCTCCTCCCAGTCTTTATCCCAGCCTTCAACTCCATCAGGCCCTCCCTGGGAACCCATAAGCCATTCCTGTCAAGAAAACAGGTAGGCTGAGCACAGATCTTCACCTCTCCTTCTATTCCTCCAGATCCAATCCCACAATCTCTGATGCAGTTCTGCAGCAGATCAACTGCTGCAGCCTCCCTTCATCCCTACCGCCATCTCCAGTGGACCCCACATACATTCCTGTCCAAATGTCCCTCTCCCAACTCAATTTATTGCTATATCTCTGTCCCAAACTCCAACAGGCACTCCCTGGGAACCCATAGGCTTCTCTGACCAGGGAGGCAAGTAGGCTAACTCAGATCTTCACCTCTCCCTCTATTCCTCTAAGGCCAATCTACTAGTCTCAGACCCTGCTCTATAGAAGACCTTCTGCTATGGCTTCTCCTCACACTCTGCCCCCATTCCTAGGAGAATGAACAGATCCTAGTGAAACACCCTGCTTCTCCTTAGTTTATGAACCCCTGCAGCAGCTCCCCCAAGACCATCTCCATTCCAAAGTGTCAGCTCACAATACCCATAAACATGTTTTACCTGGAACCACACCTATAAGGACCCCAGAAGAATTTCCTGCCAGGAAACACAGAGCCACCACACTCTCCTAAAAACCAGAGAGGAAATAGAAATCAAGAGACAAAACATCCACCCAACAAAGACAGTACCAGATAACAACACCTAGAATTGAAATTTTCCCAAGCCCAGATGTCTAGACCCCCAGCAAAAAAGTACAATGACAGGCAGGACAATATGTCTCCAATAGATTCCAGCAACCCTACCACAACAGGCCCTGAGAATCACAACATAGCTGAAGCATAAAACAAAGATCTTAAAATAGCCATTATAAAAATGATAGAGACCCCTAAAAATGAAATCAGTAAATCCTTAAAGAAATCTATTAAAACACAAACAAACAGTGGAAGGAAATGAAGAAAACAAATCAAGACCTGAAAATATTGTAAAGAAAACCCAAACTGAGGGAAATCTACAAATGAAAAATCTAGGAACTCAAACAGGAAGCACAGAGGCAACAGAATACAAAAGATAGAAGATACTCTCAGGCCTTGAAAACATGAAAGAAGAAAATGTTAAATATTAAAAAAAAAATCCTGGAAATCCAAGAATAATATAAATATAGGAAGGAGAAGAAACTCAAGTCAAAAGCACAGTTAATATTTTTAAGAAAATTATAGGAGAAAATTTTGCTAACCTAAACCCAAGAAATTACATGAACTAAATAATCCCAAACCAGGAAATCAAAAGAGGGGAAGCAAACTACACACAACAACAACAAAATAACAGAAAACGACAATCACTGGTCACTGTATCTCTCAATATCGATGATCTCAATTCCCCAGTAAACAAAGTGATGTGAAAACAGGATCCATCTTTCTACTGCATTGAAGAAACACAACACAACAGCAAGGAAACATCAGCTCAATGTCAAAGGATAGAAAAATATACTCTAAGAAAATGGACCTAAGAAGCAGACACATTTTAATATCTGACAAAATAGACTTCCAACCAAAACTAATTTGAGGAGATAGGGAAGGATACTACCTACTCATCAAAGGAAAAATCCACCAAGAGCACATTAAAATTCTTAACATCTATGCCCCAAACACAAGGGCACCCAAGTTTGTAAAAGAAAAATCATTGCATCTTAAATCACTCATTGATGTTCACACAAAGATAGTGGGGCCCTCAGTACTCCACTCTTGCCAAGAGACAGGTCATCTAGTGTAGACGAATTTCTTTTCTTTTCCTTTTTTTATTATTATTTCATTTTATTTTTCTTTATTAAGAAATTTTCTACTCATTCCTCATGCTATCCAGAGACCCCCCTCCCTCCTCCCACCCTCCAGCCCTCTTTCCCAAGCCACCCCTCATCCCCACATCCCCCAAATTGACAAATTTCTAAACAGTCTTATTAAATAAGAAACACAGAGCCATATACAGGGGTGAAAGCTGTAGAGATCAGAGAAATAGTGAATAGCCACCACTAACCTTAGCTCACCATGCTACTGTAGCTTCCCAAGTGACCCAGCTTCTTCCTGTCTAACCTGCGCCTTTATTGCCTTGCAGTTCTGCCTTCTCATTGGCTCTAAGCCCAGCCACCTCACTTCCTCATCACTGCCTGTCTATACAGACCTCCAGGTCTCTATGGTTGGCACTGGGATTAAAGGCGTGTGTCACCACACTTGACTGTGTTCTTGAATACACAAAGACTCTGCCTGCCATGTGATCAGATTAAGGGCGTGTGCTACCACCGCCTGACTTTTGTTTATGGATGGCTATCTATGTCCTCTGATCTCCAGGCAAACTTTATTTATTAACATACAGATAAAATATCACCACATTTCAGCACAAATAAAATATCACCACAATCTAGACAAAAACTTAACAGAGAAATGCTGGAGCTAATAGATGTTATAAACCAAATGGACCTAATAGATATCTATAGAACATTTCACCAAAACACAAAGGAATAAATCTTCTCTGCACCTCATGGAACTTTTTCCAAAATTGACCATATGTTCAGTCCCAAAGCAAGTCTCAACATATCCAAGAAAACTGAAATAATTCTCTGCATCCTACCTGACCTCCATGTATTAAAGCTGAATTTCAACAAGAACAGAAAGCCTACAAACTCATGGAAACTGAACAACTCTTTATGAATGAAAAATGGGTCAAGATAGAAATTCAGAAAGAAGTTAAAGACTTTCTAGAATTGAATGAAAAAGAATACACAGCATTCCCAAACTTACAAGACACAATAAAAGCAGTTATAACTGAAATGAAAGTTAATAGCACTAAGTGATTATATAAAAACATTGGAGTAGTCTCATACTAGTAACTTAATATCACATCTGAAAGCTCTAGAACAAAAAGAAGAAATCATACCCAAAAGGAGTAGACAGCAAGAAATAATTGAACTCGGGGCTGAAATCAATAAAACAGAAACAAAAACAAAAAAAATACAAAAATAAATGAAACAAAGAGTTAGTTATTTGAGAAAATCAATAAGATCAACAAACCCTTATCCAATCTAACAAAAAGGCAGAGAGAGTATATCAAAATTAACAAATTAGAAATGTAAAGGGGGACATAACCACAGATATCGAAGAAATTCAGAGAGTCATAAGGACATACTTTAAAATCCTGTACTCCGCCAAGTTGGAAAACCTAAAAGAAATGGATAACTTTCTTGATTCATGCCACTTACCAAAATTAAATCATGATCAGATAAGCAATTTAAACAGACCTATCACCCCTAATGAAATATAAGCAGCTATTAAAAGTCTCCCAACCAAAAACCCAGGGCCAGATGGTTTTAGCGCAGAATTCTATCAAACTTTCAAGGAATAGTTAATGCTAATATTCCTCAAGTTATTCCACAATTAGAAACAGAAAGAACATTCCCCAGTTTGATATGTGAGGCCATAGTTACCAATGATACCCAAACCAGATAAAGATCTAAGAAAGAGAATTACACACCAATTTCTCTTATGAACATAGATGCAAAATTTCTCAATAAAGTACTTGCAAACCAAATTCAAGAACACATCAAAAAGACTATCAACCATGATCAAGTAGGCTTCATTACACAGATGCAGGGATAGCTCAACATATGTAAATTGATAAATGTAATCTATCATATAAACAAACTGAAAGACAGAAACTCCATAATCATTTCATTGAATACAAAAAAGGTCTTTGACAAAACCTAACACCCCTTCACGATAAAAGTCTTAGAGAGATTAATGATACAAGGGACATACCTCCACATAATAAGGGCAGTTTACAGCAAGCCCATAGCCAACATCAACATAAATGGAGGGAAAATCAAAGCAATACCACTAAAATCAGAAAAAAGACAAGGTTGTCCACTTTCTCCATACCCATTCAAATATAGTACTTGAAACAATAGTTAGAGCAATAAGATAACTGTAGGAGATGAAGGGCATATAAGTTGGAAATGAAGAATTCAATACATCTTTATTTGCAGATGATACGGTAATATACATAAATTACCTAAAATATTCCACTAAGAAACTCCTACAGCTGATAAACACATTCAGCTAAGTGTCTAGATACAAGATTAACTCAAAATAATCAGTAGTCCCATATACAAATGATAAACAGACTGACAAAAAAAATCAGGGAAGGAAAGCCTTTCACAATAGCCTCCAATAATCTTGGGGTAACTCTAACCAAGCAAGTGAAAGATTTGTGTGATAAAAATTTCAAATCTTTGAAGAAAGAAATTGAAGAAGATATCTGAAGATGGAAAGTTCTCCTACGCTCATGGGTCAGTAGGAATAACATAGCAAAAGTAGTCATCCTACCAAAAACAATCTGCAGATTTAAAGAAATCTCAATAAAAATTCCAACACAATTCTTCACATATCTTTAAAGGACAATCCACCTTCATGTGGAAACACACACACACACACAAGATATTGCTTAAACAATCCTGGTAATACAAGAACTGCAGGAGTTATCACTATTCTTAATTTCAAGTTTTACTACAAAGCTATAGTAATAAAAACAGCATGATACTGGCAAAAAAAAAACGCATTGATCAATGAAAAGGGAATTAAAAACCCAAAAAAAAACCACATACCTATGAACATCTGATTTTTTATTTTTAAAAAAAGAGGCCAGAAATACACAGGGGGAAATAGATAGCATCTTCAACAAATAGTGCTGGTCAGATTAGATGGCTGCATGTAGAAGAATCCAAATAGATATGTACTTATCATCTTGTTCAAAACTCAACTCCAAATGTATCAAAGACCTCAACATAAAGAACCTGATAGAAGAGAAAGCAGAGAATAGCCTTGAATTCAATGGAACAGGAAAACACTTGCTTTATTTTTTCTAACAGAACATCATTAGCACAGGCATTAAGATTAACAATTAATAAGTGGGAACTCATGAAACTAAGCAGTTTCTGAATGGTAAAGGACACCATCATTCAGACAAAGTGGCAGCCTACAGAATGGGAAAGGGTTTTTACCAACTACACATCTAATAAAGGGATAATATCCAAAATATACAAGGAACTAAAAAAACTAGATATTAAGTGCAGGGCATTTAACCATGGACCCCACAATTCCCTAGAGCTTTCTTGAGTGCAAGCAGCAGGAAATATTAGATAGAAAGATTTAGAGTGTGGAGATAAACAGATAGAAAATACAGGATAGCCTCGAGAGGGCCTGGAACCTATTCCAATGATCCCTGACTGTCTCTGCCCTAAGGTATTTATAGAAATGCCTATGGGTGGAGCAAAAGACCTCCACCCCAGCACGGCCAAGTGCAGACCATCTCAGACACCTGCACTCAGGCCCATGGTCCAGTCATCCTCTCTATGCAGTCTTGCCGGGTAAAGCCACGAGGAACCTGAAAACAGACTCCACAATTAAGAAAACAACCCAATTAAAAAATGGATACTCCCAGAGCTCCACCTGGGGCGTCCAGACTGTTCATGTAGATCTCATTCATTTCTCCGTCATTGGGCTATCCCCATGTCTTTCTTGGGGTCCTGTTTTCCAGGTAGCCTCCCTGGTGTTGTGAGTAGCCATCCAGTCATCCTTGTTCCACAACTAGTATTCTCCTATGAGTGGGTACATACCATGTTTGTCTTTCTGAGTCTGGGTTACCTCGCTCAGGAGGATTTTTTCTAGATCCCTCCATTTGCCTGCAAACCTCAGGAGGAGGGTTTATGTGAGCAAGAGTTGTTGGGACCAGGGATGGATGGAATACAGAGACAAGTGGCCAAACGAATGGAAACACATGAACTGTGAACTAATGGCTGAGGGGCCCCCAACTGGATCAGGCCCTCTGAATGGGTGAGACAGTTGATTGGCTTGATCTGTTTAGGAGGCATCCAGGCAGTTGGACCGGGTCCTGTGCTCAGTGCTTTGAAACCTGGGGCTTAGTAGAGACCCATGGCCCAGCCTGGGAGGAGGGGACTAGACCTGCCTGGGCTGAGTCCACCAGGTTGATCTCAACCCTCGGGGGAATCTTTGCCCTGGAGGAGATGGAAATGGGCGGTGGGCGGTGAGGGGTGGGCGGGGAGGGGGGGGGAGGTGGGCGGGACGGGAGGAGGGAGAAGGGGGGGAAATCTATGGCTGATATGTAAAGTTGAATTGTATTGTAGAATAAAAATATATATATATATAAATATAAAAAAATGGATACTAATGTGAAAAAGAGAAGAGAAATAAAATGTATGTTAATCTTCATGCCGAAAAAAATTAAAATTAAAATTAAAAATGGGGTACAGATCTAAACAGAAAATTCTCAATAGAGGAAACTCAAATGGCTGAGAAACTCCTAAAATGTTCAACATCCTTAGTTAGGTATTAGGGAAATGCAAATCAAAGCTACTTTGGTATTTCCATGGTACACTTGTTAGAATTGCTAAGATCAATAAAACATGTGACAGCTCATGTTGGTGAGGGTGTGAAGTAAGGGGAACACACACACCTTGATGGTGGGAGTGAAAACTTGTACTGCCACTATGGAAATCAGTGTTGTGGTTCCTCAGAAAGATGGAAATTGAATACTTCAAGATCCAGCTATAGCACTCTTGGCCATAGACTCAAAGGATGCGTCATCCTACCACAGAGACACTTGCTCAACCATGTTCATTGCTGCTCTATTAATAATAGTCAGAAATATGAAACAATCTATATGTTCTTCAACAAAAAAATAAAGAAAATATAATACATTTTAACAGTGGAGGATTACTCAACCATTAAAAAGATAAAAATCATGAAATTTGCAGGTAAACAAATGGAACTAGAAAAAATCATCCTGGGTAAGGAAACACTGACCTGGAAAGACAAATATGGTGTGTGTCACTTATATGTGGATATTAGCTATTATATCAGTGATAACCAAGCTACAATCCATAGAACTGCATAGGATAGGTATAGAGCAAGAGACTTGAGGGTATACATAGATCTCATTAGGAAAGGGAATAGAATAGATAGTTAAAGATGGATGAGGGTGGAATGGGAGGGTCAATGGTGGGGGGGGGATGAGGGAGGGATTATGGGGGAGAAACAGCTAAACTTAAGGGCCATTTGAGGAATAGTATGGAAACCTAATATAGTAGAGAAGTATAACCTTCCTAAAAACCATGCATATATAAAGGCAATCTAAATGAAATCACCAAATAATTGGGGAGACAGAGTCCCATCTGACCATCTCCTGTCACCAAATGAAGCTTCCAGTACCAGGATTGGGTTACATCTAATTGAGTTGTTGACCACAGGGTTCCATGGGAATCCCCAAACAACTGAGGTTGTTGACAAGGGTAAATAGGCTCCTTTCTGCAGACAGCAAGGCCCTTTGCTGAAGACAATGCCTACACAACTTACTGAACATGGAAAAGTTGATCTGGTGCTTACACAGAGCCTTCAGTCCTATGTGGTAGCCTCTTTGATACAAAAAGGTAATCTTCATACTACTAAAAGTGAAATAAAAACACCAGGCCAGCCACAAATCCTTTCACCCACACTGGTGTCCTGCCTGCAAAACAGGCTAGGGCAATGGTGAGATGGCAGCACAAAACTTGTGGGCGTAACCAACCAATATCTGATTTGATTTATGGCCCACTCGGTGAGATGAAATCCATACCTGACACTGCTTGGGTGACCAAAACCCAGAAGGTAGGTAGCCCAGGGACCTAGAGTCAAATCAAATACTACTGGTTTAAAAAATGTCATGATAAAATGACCCCTAATGACATTCTTCTATACTTAGAGATCAGTGCCTTGCTCAGCCAACATAAGAAAAGCTTTCTCCTGCAGCAGATGGGAAAAAAATACAGAGACCCACAACCAGACACTATGCAGAGACCTTGGAACACTAAAACCTAAATGAGATGTTTCCATCAAATCCTTCCCCTCAGGCTCAGAGAACACTCAGAGAAGAGGAGACAGAAATAGTGAAAAAGCCATAGAGGATGGAGGACACCAAGAAACAAGGCCCTCTAAATCAGCATGACCAAAGCTCATATGAACTCACAGAGACTAAGGCAGCATGCACAGGGTCTGCACCAGTCTGGACAAGGTCCTATGTGTATACATATTTTTATTTTTGGTGATTTTATGATATTTCTAGTGTGCAAATAAGCACACTCTGGATCCTGACCATTCCCTTGGGTTCTTCCACTTTTTGTCTTGTCCAGCTCTGATGTGATAGTTTTTATTTTATCATATATTTTTTGTTACATTTTTTCATTATCTCTTAGAAGCCTGTTTTTTTCTAATGAGAGACAGAAAGAGAGTGGCTCTGGATGGAAGGGAAGATGGGAAGGAACTGGAAGGAGTAGAGGGAGGGAAAACTGTAATCAGAATATGTTATGTGAGGAAAGAATCTATTTTCAATAAAATGGAAAAAAACTACTTTTTATATAACAGTAACAGAGCTTTCTAGGCCCCAGTGAGGTCTGCATATACCCAGTTTAGCTACTCACAATGAAACAGCAGTGAATTACTACTACCTTTAATAATATGTGAGTATTTGTCAACTACATAGAAAGCACAAAGGTGAGGGAAAATTACCAGACCAAAGGATGAAATTTTGAACAAAAATTCTTAGCAAAAAACTCTAAAGCAATACAAGAAGGTGTACTCTATTAGTCTCAGAAGAAAACAGCAGGGAGTAGAGTCCTTAGTAATGCTTAAAAGTTATCCACAGAAAGGCGTGCACGCACAAACACACACGCAGCACACTTACTCTGAAGTAGGCACTCTCCTGAGCATTTTACATAATTGGCTTATTTAATCCTCACAATGTCATTTGTTAGGCAGCACTATTATCTTCTTTTTTCAGATAAAGAAATGGAAGAGAAGCAGGCTTAGTTGGCTTTCCAAAGTCATTTGGCCAGTAAATGATGGAAGCAGAATTTTTCTACTGCTATTGTAGGCACTTAGAACAGCTTAGGCTAGAGCACACGGGCTCTTCACGTGGACCAACAAAATAACTGAAAACAGGATGAAAGTGTGGCATCTTTACCTTCATTTTACATCCATCAACTTTACGTTGGGTGTCCTGCTTGACTCTGCATAGGCATTGTTGTCACTAAAGGATTGTCTGTCTACAAACCAGTGAGACCTAAGGCATCTCACTCCCCTTCAAAGATGAAAGCACAAAGGTAAGAGGTCATTGGCCTAAACCTGCAAGCACTTTGAGTTCTAGAAACAGCAAGGTCAAACAGGGCAGATCACGCCCCAAATGGAGACACCTGTGCTGATAAAGCTGCATGTTACAAGAGTCATTATCTCTTGGGAACCAAAGTGATCACCTCAGCTGGCAAGGACTTCTACAGACATCTTACAGAGCCAGAGCTCATGCAACAATCATCCAGCCCACCCCTTGACCACAAAGTGTAGTTATACAAACCCCTCATCCTCTGGAACTAGAAAAAAAATCATCCCGAGTGAGGTAACCCAGACCCAGAAAGACAAATATGGTATGTACTCACTCATAAGTGGATATTAACTGTAAAGTAAAGGATAACTATGCTACAATTCACAGACCCAGAGAGACTAGGTAACAAGGAAGGCCCATGTGGAATGCATGAACTTCTCTGGGAAAGGGAAATAGACTAGACACCCTTAGTGTACTGGGGGTGGGTGGGGATGGGAACTCGAGGGATCGGGTTGGGAGGTGGGTGCAGAGTGCCTAGGTCAGTCCCATGCAAGCTCCCTGGTTGTTGGTTGACTCTGAGCTCTTATGAGCCCAGGTTAGTTCTTTCTGTGTGTTTTCTGTGATGTCCCTGACGCCTCTGTAAGAGTACTGTAAGAGATGACTGGAAAGAGGGGGCACATAGAAACCTAGTACAAGGGAAACTCCCACAAATCTACAAGGAGGACGGCAGCTAAGACTCCTAGCAATAGTGGATATGTAGCCTGAACTGGCCATCTCCTGGGATGACTGCCCCAATTGTCATCAGGGAGCTTTTATCTGGTGGCTGATGGAAACAGATGTAGAGAACCACAGTCAAGCACAAGCTCAGGGAACCCTGCTGAAGAGAGGAAAGAAGTATTACAGGAGTCAGAGGCGTCAGGGACATCACAGAAAACACACAGAAAGAACTAACCTGGGCTCATAAGAGCTCAGAGTCAACCAACAACCAGGGAGCCTGCATGGGACTGACCTAGGCACTCTGCATATATTCGACAGTTGTGTAGTTTGGTCTTCTTGTGGGACTCCTAACAGTGGGAGCAGGGGCTGACCCTAATGTTTTGGCTGACTCTTGGCAGCCTAGTCCTAATATTGGACTGCCTTGCTCAGCCTTGGTACAAGGGGAGGTACTTAGTCTTACTGCATCTTGATATGCCATGCTTTGTTGACATCCATGGAAGGTTTGCCCTTTTCTGAAAAGAAACAGAGAAGTGGATTGGGGGAGCCAAAGGGAAAGAGGAAGAGGATGGGAGGAGAGGAGGGAGGAAAAACTGCGGTCAGGATACAAAATAAATTAAATAAATAAGTAAATAACCCAGCCTCTCTGCCAGTTCTTCCTGTTTCCATCTAAAGCCTATGTTGATACCAACTGAGTGGAAGACTCATCCCTAAGATACTGAATCCTGTCTGCTCTTCTTCCCAGTGTGCCACACTGAGTCTCCTCACTCTGCTTCTAACCATTATCCGTCTCTTTCATTAGCACAGTGGACCAGTGGGGAAGACTTGTCAGCCTTGGGCTACCAGAGTTGGGCCTTTACCCAAAGGTCGGGTTTCACAGATCTCCTTACCCAGAGAATGAACTTGGGATTACTGGATTCCCTTATTATTTTTCCAGGATGGCTACATCAAATAAAAAAAATCTCCTTTCTCTCCTCTTCACTAATACATATCACTTTACTAGGCATATACAAGGCAGACGGCCAAACCCTACTTGCTGCATCTGCCAGCACCCAGACTTTCAAAAGCTCTCACAACAATAGATATCTCCACTAAATATTGTGGCAGCACAGGAAAAGTTGGATTATTAGCTGAACACCTGATGTGTCCCTTCCACCAAGGAAGACATATTATGACTCTGGGTGGCACTATTGCTTTGTGAAATGCAGCAGTGTGAGACTGTGACGCCCATCAATGGTAGAATCCAAAGTTAGTTTTTAATTAAAAACTGCTAAAAAGAAAGTGGGTTCTTGACCTAGACTCAATATATAATGACAGGCTAGAGGACAGAAGTGACCAGAAAGCACGTATTATCAGTTATCTAGCCAGGGTCAGTAATGCTCCCCAACACAAACAAGAATGATTTTTTTACCTGATGGCAAAGCAGGTTGAAAGCAAAACTGGTGTAAAGAAACTCTTATGTACTTTAAAATCACATAACTAATGTAAAAAAAAAAAAAAAAACCTAGAGTACCGAGGATCTCAAGAGTCACTGCTCGTGGAATGAACGATATACAGGTGTTAATTGACTGGCACCTCCAGACTGCTATATACATTCAGGAAGCCCAGCCCCTAGAAGTTATTGACGAAGTCCTCAAACCCAGAACCACAGAGTAAACTCACAGGAATGTTAGAATAATGGGGATTTGAGGAATTTGGACATCTGGTACACAGTTTGCTGCTAGCTTTGGGAACACTCTGTGCCTACATGCAAAACAAGAAAGTTAATGACTCCTAAAAATAGCATCCCATCAATGGCAGATGGACAGTTGGTAGATAAACACTGACCCACCAGGCGGTATGTTCTACACTGCCTCTATTCTGTGAGTAAGTGACACACTCACATCATCATCTGCATGTCAGGAACTCAGGTTAAGGCCACACAATTCAAATGGTTGGCAAGCAACAACTATGCAAGAGTATAATGAGAACTTCTGTTCTGTGTTTTCACTGCACATGAACTAAAAAGGTTTAGGTTTGGAAGATACATACCTTAAATGATTTTTTTCATTTCTTTTTGGGTTTTCTCTGTAATCATAAGCCCTTAAGTAACATAAGAGAATGTAAAAGCCATTACCAAAACATATACATCCAAACATATTGCATTTATGCCTTTATAGTTAATATATTTTCTATATTAGTTCATACAATATGCTACTTTTCTTACTGCTTATAGTTAATTGCATACCTTGATAGATCTAGACAAGAAAGACATGGAAGAACACTGTAAGGCAAGGTAATGTTCACCCTGGCATAATCATCTACTAACAGTTCTCATTGTACTATTTTTTGTTACTTCCTAGAAGGTTGTATTTCTCTCTGCTGTATGACATGCTGGCTACTTTCACAAAGTATAGCCCTGGTGCTCAAAGAACTTAAAAAGCCCTTTGTTAAAAAAGCTGTACATGCTCCAAAACTTCTTGTGATAAAAACTGACAAGACCCCCTTTGAAATGTTTCTCTATGTCACAGTGGTAACAACAGGATCACAAAGCTAATCTAAAAACAACAACCCACCACCACTATCACCATCCCCTGTTTTGCACAGTGTTTTTTCAAGTGATGGTAATATTCATAGCCTTGGTTCCATAGAAAGTAAAGCTGAAACAAAACTTCTTCTGCCAAAATGTTTGAAGGGGATGGTGGTGGCTGGAGAGATGGCTCAACAGTTAAGAGTACTGTCTGCTCTTCCTGAGAACCCAGGTTTGATTCCCAGCACCCACGTGGCAGCTCACAACCATCTGTAACCACAGTTCCAGGGGATCTAACACTTCCTTCTAGCCTCCTTGGGTACCAGGTATGAAAGGGGTACACAGTGTGTGTGAAGGCAAAACACCCATACACAAAACATTAAATGAAATTAAACATAGCCCTTTTCTTTTTAAAGACCACTGAAAGTCTGAATCTCAGAGAAGCAGGGGTGAGGGGAAATGGCTTCAAGGCCGCAAAAGAAGACGAAGGGAGCAGAGAGAGTTGAAGAGCAATGACCAAACAACGTGTTTTGTGGGAAATAAATTCTATCTTTAAACTGCTTGCCTGGGGCAAGAAAAAAGGGGAAGCTGTATCTACAGCCTCCAGTTCTTCCAGATTCAATCAGGGGAGTTTCCCTTGGGGACAGTAGCTTCTCTGTACTTGCTTTGCCAATCAGACCTTCAAAGCCTCCTGCCTTTGCAGAGCTAGGGAAGCTTTGGGTGTAATGCTGGCTGGCGTCTTAAAACCAGAGTGCCTCCTGGGAGTCTTGGTCCTGCCTCAACTTGATGTGGCATGCTTTGTTCAAGCCCATGGAAGGCCGGCCCCTTTCTGAATGGAGATGGGGGGGAGTGGGTGGGGAGGGGAGTAGGTGGGAGGTTTCAGGGAGGGGAACAGGAGGAGGGGGAAATGTGGTCAGAGTGTAAAATAAATGAAAAAAAGTTAATAAAATAAAAAAAGAACAGTGCTTCAAAGCATGCTAGGAGCTAGAGAAGTGCCTTTTTGCTCATCCCATTCCTTAGCAATGATAAAACCATGTATGTCGTCACCAAGACCTCTCGGGTGTTACAGTCTGGGATCTGGACCATACAGATTCAAGGTGCTTAGTTAAGTTGTCTAAGTTAGGATTTCTATTGCTGGGCTAAAATGCCATGACCAAAAGCAACTCGGGGTGGAAATGGCTTATTTCATCCATCTTCTTAGATGAGATCCTGGAGAGAAATCAGAGAAGGAGCTCAAGGTGGACCCTGGAGGCAGGAACTGATGCATTGGCCATGGAGGAGGGCTGCTTCCTGTCGTGTTCCCCATGACTTTCTCAGCCTGGTTTCTTATAACACCCAGGATCATCATCCCAGGGCTGGGACTGCCCATAGTCATCTGGACCTATCCACCACAATCATTAATTTAATTTAATTAATTTTAAAAAATCAGTACAGACTTGAATACAGGTAAATCTTATGAAGGCATTTTCTCAATTAAGAGTCCCTCTCCCTAGATATGTCTAGGTTTGTGTTGAATTGACAGAATCAACCAGCACATTAGTTTAGGCTCATCCATGCCTCATTCATGACTTACTGTCCCCACCGCCGTGTTCACTGGTTAGTAGCAGTGTATTGACCACTTGGGATCACTTATATTTGTGTATTTGAAGGAAAGTATGTCCCACTTAAAGTTTTCTGACTTCAGGACTTTTGGGTAAAAGGGCAGATTAGAAGCCTCATCACCAAACCTTGGTGAAAGGAAACAGTAAAGATAAAACTCAGTAAACTCTTACCCTGCAAGAGACAAGGGGCTTCTGCAGGAAAGCAGAGTGAGAACAAACTGACAAGCCTACCCATGGGCAACACAAGGACCTGAAGAGCCAAAAGAAACAAAGGCAGGAGGGCAGGGGTTGTAGGAACTACCAGAAAAGGACCCGCACACACACCGGCACCACACACACCCTTTCCCACACACCAGCACCACATAGCACAGGAGGCCACATTGGCCAACAGCCCCCACTCGCCCTTCCACCGCACAGCATCAAGTGTAACAACTCTTCTCCGTTAGGGTAAAGTTTCCCCAGTGAAAGTGTTATAGTTCTGCTCTGTTCCAGTGTGTTTGTGTGGGTTGGGGGTAGGTGTCACACTGCACAACAAACCTCACTCAAGAGATTTATTGAGAAGGAAAAATCCAGGAGGGTGGCTGCCTCTGGGGTGAGAAGCAGCAACAAACTGAACAGGGTACAGAGTTTATACAGGGTTTCTTGGGGGGGGAAGGGGCAGAGTTTTCCAGGGTGTCTTGGGATTGGATCTCAGCTTAGCTGTACCAGCAATTCCCTCCGTAATAACTCTGTATGTAGGGTGAAAAGGGCCATGGGAAAACAAAATACTGTGACCCTAACTTGACCCCAGAACCAAGGGCTTGAAATCCCACCAATTCCTGAGCACAGAATCCCACCAATCCCTGAGGTCCTGGAGCATGAAATCCCACTAATCCCTGAGCTTACCCCAGAAAACCCACCAATCCCAATAAATCTCTTGAGTAAGGTTTGTTGTGCAGTGTGACACCCCCAAAACACACACACAAACACACTGGAACGGAGCAGAACTATAATACTTTCACTGGCGAAACTTTACCCTAACAAGAGAAGAGTTATTACAGCCTGTGGGTTCTGAGCAGAGCTGTAACACTTCTCTAGAGCAGAGTGGAGCAGAGCTGTAACCATTTCCCTGGGAAAACCCTCCGCTGCCAGAGCAGAGTTGTTACCCTTGGTGGAAAACCCTTCCCTGGAGCAGAGCTGTAAGCTGCTACACTTACAGTGACTTGGTGACCTTGTCTGGAGTTTCCCCATCTCTCACTGGTGGATGAAGAAGCAGTGCCATCGCTTTGTTCTGTATTCAAGAGTGTGTTGCATCAATTTCATCCTTTAATAAATTTGTCCTGATCCAAATGTTCTGTGTCCTGCCACAACAGTGCCTGGGATCCTGGGCTGAGGAACTATTTATTAACTATGAATTTCAACTCTACTACTTCCAAGTCCTACTTTAATGTTGCAAATATTTCTATGGAAAAAAATGGGTGATGTGAGAGAAGGGAGCTGGGGGCTGATATGACCAAAATATAGTGTATATATGTGAGAAATTGTCAAAGAATAAATAAAAAATGTTGAAAGAGAAAACAAATACTTTATATTTGGAAGTACTAGGGACTGGACCTAGACAACTACACATAGAAGTCATATATATGCTGTACCACTGAGCCATAGTCCCAAGCCCTCTTTCTATTTATATTTTCTTTCAGACTGGGTCTAGCTTGGATAACAGGCACAAGCCACTTCTGGAAATTAATCTGAAGAAGTGCTTTGAGTTGGATAAAGGGACTTGGGGACTGGAAAGAAAGATTTAAACCATAGACTATAAGGAATTAGTAAATGACAAGGTATCAGGTTAAGGAATCTTGACTCATCTTAAAAGATTAATTTTAGATATTATGAAATAAATTATTCCCTAATGCTTATGACATAATTTTAAATCACAAAATAGACTGCAGTAATTTCACACCAAGATTCAAAATTTTATTGGTCAGGAGAGGCTAGGTGTCACAAGGCAAGACACAATATGAAAGCTAGACATAACTATAATCCTAACACTCAGGAGCCTGAGGCAGGAGGATTTCCAAGTTAAAGGCAGCCCTGTGCTACATAGTGAGACACAGGAAAGAATGGAGAGAGGGAAGGAGGGAGGGAGGGAGGGAAGGAGGGAGGGAGAGAGGGAGGGGAGAAGGAAGAAGGGAGGACTCACAAAGTCTGTTAAAAGTAGCTTAAGAATAAGCCTTTGTTGACAGCAACAAGGGCTTCCCACGTCCAGCCTCTGTCCTCCTCCATTTTTCTGCTGTGTTGTTGGAGTCCAAACCTGAGTGTGACCCCATTCTCAACAACTGTGCTGTGTACTCACTGGAGTTTCTACCTGTCCCCACATAAACATCGCTGTAAACATAAACATGGTCAGCAGTCATCAGGCATATCACTGTACAAGATCAGGCAAAGGAATTCCAGAAGGAATATCTGCTCAGTCAGTGCTCACTGAGGTCTGCTTGGAATGCTGAGAACTGTGTGCAGCCCACTACCCTGACAGCACAACTGCCATCCTTTGTCTGATCCATGTAGTTCATCTTGTGCTCAGTTTCAGCTCTGGTGCTAATGTTACTCATAAGAGTCAACGGAGTTGCAGCCAAAACCATGGCAATCTCACATCTCACTTTGTAGAGATGGGTATTTGGTTGAAGATCTCTTCTGACAGCCAAGGTCATATTTTCAATTTATTTCACAATATTTCAACGCCACTTCAGATTCTGTATGGATATGTGTTTCTCCAGGAAACATTATTTATCCAGTCATTTTGAATTGAAACTCAAAATCTATGCAGCATTGATAATTTAATATGAATAGAAGGAAAACATTTGAGAATCTTATGGATTATTAAACACTAAAATTGTCTTTGGATGAATATTAAAGAATATCCTTGTGCCAAGTTCCTTGGCTCTTTGGAGCCAGGAATAGAGAATATTTGCTATGGTGCTTCCAGACATGAGATTCTATGATGAAGTCATAAAATAAGTACACTGAGTTGAGAAAAATTACATCTCAGCAGTCTGTGTCAATGACAAAACCCAAAACATTCCAGATAAGCATTTATTGTTTGCCTAAGAAATAATGCTGCCGAGGAAAGAGACTGACAGTTTCATTGGTTGCAAAGATGCCAACATTGTAGCAAACGGGGGACATTGAAACACACAGAGCACTTAATGCAGCGTTTAATGTGCAAAGGTGGAGAAAGCTTTCCCGAGGAGGGGATCACATCAGATCCCAAGTGGAACTTCAATGTTGCCCTCAGTTTTGAAGATTAGGGAAGGAATCCAAGCAGCCTGACCCCAGAATCTTCATGATTAAAAAAGCACATCTTTCCATGTCTCTATTGCATCCATGTTTATGCAGCTCTAAATATGCCATTCCCTTGATTAAAAGGTCAAGCCTATCTGTGTTTTCCTAACAATTTCATGAAAAAAAGTCTTAAGTTTTAATCATAAAAAAAAATACAGCTTTGGAAAACACTCGAAGATAGTGCTAAGCTACTAAATACGAACTATTACAGAAGAATATGAGTACATAAGCAAAGCGGCAAGATGTCACATTGAAACCTTCTGTGCTGTCTTCTAAATGACACATGGCATTTTAAAACTTTCCTTTATATTCATAATTAAAATACCAAAGCAATTTCCTACTTATATGTAACATTCCTGGGAACCTCCTTTGACTTATCAGCAGGGTTTCCATCCTGTGGCTAATAAGTCAAAATTTGCTGTGTTTCCACAACAGACAGTCTGAGCTACCTTTGAGATACAGTTGGAGGGTTTGATCCTAAATGGTCTTCTTTAATCTCAGAATTGCAGGAAGGAACATCTGCTCTGTAGGACTCGTTCAAACCCCAAAGCTCCAAGTTGTTGATGAAAACTGCATGGACAGACTGTGTCCATTACCTTCTTGTTGCTGCTATGAAATACCCAAGGCAGGCTGCTCTACAAAGAAAATGCTTTCATTTTTTTCTCACACATCTAGAGGCCTGATGCCTAGGGCCCAACGTCATGATAACCTTTCTGGATAATTTCCAAGACATCACAGAATCGCAAGACCAGAGACAGGCACCACACAATTGTGTCTGTCACTCTGATTTCTCATCCTTTTGAATAAATCCACCATGATTTAATCATGGAGGTTCTATATAATGATTTTATTTAAACCTGATCGTTTCACAGAGGCCCCATCAGGAGATCCTGCAGTAAGACTGATATTTCAAAATCAAGTTAATGTTCCAATACATTAAGTCTTGGGCTCTCTCTCTCTCTCTCTCTCTCTCTCTCTCTCTCTCTCTCTCTCTCTCTCTCTCTCTCTCTCACACACACACACACACACACACACACACACACACACACACACACACGAGGTGGAGTGACTATTAATGTGATAACTCTGCCTATTTGGAAAACATTAAGATAACAGCATCTCAATTTTAAGAGATTACTCAGTTCACCTCTTTGAGAAAAAGAGATCTGAGTAGAAGAGGATCAAAAAGGCAGCTACCCTCACTATTTTGCCATGGAAGTAAAGATAACGCCTGGCCTTAGGAGTAATGGTTCTAATCCCCACACCTAGATGTTACAAGTTAGCACTTACCATGGATAAAACAATCTCTCTCTCTCTCTCTCTCTCTCTCTCTCTCTCTCTCTCTCTC